>JAODUM010000024.1:0-42807 GCA_025399915.1 Enypniastes eximia
CATATTGTCAGGTTGACTTTTCTTTTAATTATCTGCTTCTTGATTGTCCTTTGTTTGATGCTCATAGAAGGCCTCTTTACCCCCCCCCCACAGGGATCATTATTTTTTTCAGAACAATTCTTCTAGTTTTATAGCAATTTTTTTAAACTTTGTAATATGTATTCTAAATTATAAATAAAATCATGTTGTATTGCTTGCTGTTCACTTTGTGTATACTAAAATTTAATTTCTACTTTTGTTTCTTAGTTTTATACTTAGACTGTCATGGTGCCATTAAATACACTAACAAACAAACAAACTGAGAAGGTACATATTAAATTTGTTACTGAAAGTACCTTGTTATATGTTATATTTATTACTGAAAGGAGAAATATAAGTTTTTTTTTACTAAAAAGGGAAATATATGTTAAATATGTTACTCAAAGGAGCTTGCAGTTAAATATGCTACCGAAAGGGGAAATGTGAGCCTATACTAAATTAAAAGTCCAAGCTGATCGAATAACAAGAAAGCGACCCTCATATCAATTTTGATTTCAAAAGCTGTATCATTAGAGGAAGCTGATAAAATTCCAGTATGCTTATGAAGTCTAGAGTGCTAATGAGAAAGGTGTTGTTTTTAGAGGTAGACTTCCTGATTCTGCCTCTATTTTTTTCTGCCGAGGCAAAGGCAATACGCCCCTCCACAGATGTGTTCGTAAAGATGTTATTATTACTCGTTTACACATTGATCATTCTTACTTTACTCGCTCTCATCTCATTTTGAGTTATTCCCATCCTATCTGTCCTCATATTGTCAGGTTGACTTTTCTTTTAATCATCTGTTTTTTATTGTCCTTTGTTTGATGCTCATAGAAGGCCTCTTGACCCCCCACAGGGTTCATTATTTTTTAGAATAATTCTAGTTTTATAGCAATTTTGTTAAACTTTGTAATATGTATTCTAAAATATAAATAAAATCATGTTGTATTGCCTACTGTTCACTCTGTGTATACTAAAATTGAATTTCTACTTGCTTTTGTTTATTAATTTTATCCCCATACATTGTTCCACAACTAGGAAAAAAGGTCCGTGGACGGCGCTATTAAACCTCGTTGTTAGAAATGAGCCGTTAAACCCAAACAAACAAACATTGTTTTTCTCATTATCTACTTTATTTCCTGTTTTAATAATTTTTTTAATCTTATATTTTGTTGTTTATTTAATTTCTTGGCATATTTGACTCTGACTGTCGTGGTGCCATTAACTCCTGAACAAACAAACCAACAAACCGGTAAATGCTGCCATGTTCGTAGCAGTAACATTACTGCCCATGGTAAATGCAATTTTATTTCTATATTGCTGCCCTCAATTTCAAATTACCATTCTTTTTTAAATGGAGGTACAAGGACAATTAATTTACAGTCACGAAACAACAATTCAAGTTTCTACTTCAAATTATTTGTATCCATTTGTTACATGTTGATCTGTTACAAGCTTGTAGTTGATATTTCTAAGCAAATAACAAATCTGAAACAATAGAAACTTTGCAGGTTTTGTTTCTTCATGATGACCAGTTTATAAACAACATATCTAAAGCAGGCACACTTTAGTGGGTTCTGGTCGGAATGAAGTTCCATTGCAGCCAGCCATAGACAAAATGGTGTTTGGAATGATTATCAATTAAGCATTGACCTTTGATAATAGTGCTTTCTGTTTGAATGACTTTTGGTACTTTTTTGGCATATTTTTTTATTTTATATATTTTTGCGTATTGGGGTCATTCCATAAACTAGGGGTCCAATGGTGTCCCCATTATGTTGTACAAAATGCACACCTTTATTGGCTGTATCTCTAATTCTGTATCAGATTAAGCGAAACTTTTGCATGATATTAAAAGTACTAATGGTAGGGAATTTTGTGCAGTGAAGAGAGTTTGGGCACATGTCTATTATTTTTATGGTAAACAGTTGAACTTTCAAAATTTGTGAATAGCTGTGTGACGTAAAATGTCACAATTTTTATTAAATTTGTTCTTCTATTAAAAAAGAAGAATGGTACACAAAATTAATTTTAAAGTGTAGGTAAGATGTTCATGTTTAAATCATAATGAAATTTAACATTAAGGACATAATCATTTAGCTGCACTATGCTATTTTCTAAAAGTCACAGTCACAGTTTTGGTGTCCCAGTTATGTTGGTCAATAAATACCTGAAATTTGCTATAAAATGTACAAAATGAACCCAGTATTGAACATTAGCTATTACAAACAATGTTTTGTGATACGATCAATGAGATTTGTGAGGTAACAATTGGTCATAACATCTTAAAACTGAAATGACCAATGTAACAGGGACACCAAAATGTTTGGTGTCCCCATTACCATGGTAATCAAAAATACAACTAAATTTCATATTTCCTGAATAATTCTTTCAATTGAAGAACAAAAATGTATATCATATGAACTGTATAGGTAGTTTCTATCATCAGAGTAAATATTACATCAAAGTTATTACTAATTAGTCAGAAAGGGAAGTTTAGGACATCAAAAACCTACTTATCGAAAGACAAACCAAAACTGGTAACACTTTAAGGGAAATTCAACTTTGAAATTCACAACCATTTTTTTCATGGCTTGTAAATGTTTAATGATTTTAATTTTTATTGAACAGTGACCTAAACCAAATTGTTCTAAGGTGTTTTTAAAATTGTGATCATTTTGTTTGATCCTTTATGTCACTTTGATGTACTATTTTGGTGTCCCCAGTTATGTTGGTAAAATTTAGGCATACTTAACAATTGCTGGCTTTTTGTGTCTCAACCACAAATGAACAGCTGACCTCATTGTCAATATTAGTAACCATACATATTTGTGTATTGCAAAAAGTTCTTTTCATCTTTAACAAATCATTTTGAATTTTTGCTTAAATGTCACACTATTGGACCCCTAATTTATGGAATGACCCATTGGGCAATCCTACCTTACTCATTCTCAGCTTCTTTCATATTCTCCCCTCCTGTCTGTACTCGTTGTCCGGTTCCTTTTTCTATTAACCATCTTCATCTTGATTGTCCTTCGTTTGATGTTTATAGAAGGTCTTCACCCTTCATTTTCTGTTTTTGATTTTTTTTTTTAATTACAGTACATTATTCATTTTTTGAAACTTTGTAATGTGTATTCTGAAATTTAATTAATTTTTCTTTTTTCTTTTCTTTTGGTTTCGGTAGTCCCTATACTGTTTATTTTGTTATCACATTTAATTTGTTTTCTTTTTTATTCAATTTGTTGATCTGTTTTTATTTTTGTTTATTTACTTTCTTGGCACATATGACTCTGTCGCGGCACTGTTAAATACCCAAACAAACATCTATATATTTTTGTATAACATTTAACTACCATTACTATACAATTCAGCTGCAGTATTGATTTCTGGTCATTACAGGCAGAGGGGTCGTTGCAAAGGAAATATTTGAAAAGGGGGATTTCTTGTTGCAATATGCGGGTGAATTATTATCAGCAGAAGATGGGGATAGGCTGGAAGATTTTATGCCTTCTGGATACAGATACTTCTTCCGCTTCAATGGAAGAAGATTGTGGTAAGATATTTAATTTCAATTATGGCTCTAATTGCGAGCAGAACACATGATATAAAATGTTTACTTATTAACTAAAGTCAACCTGAAGAATAAAGAAAACAGATTCATAATCAGACTGATTATTCCATTTATAATTGGTACTTAACCAAATAAGAATGCCCTTATGTATGTGCACATTATGTTGAACATATTATTTACACTACTTATTGAGACATTCAAAAATCTTTCACAATACACTACATAAAATACGTTATCTATCATCAAACGGAAAAACATGCAATGACTAAAGGGAACTGCTCTAATTTTCTGGACGTATGGAGCCCTATTGTCCCTCAACTGCACCATAGTACAGTCTCCGACTGGCTCCTATATTCCCTTGCATATATAGTGACGATGTCACTAATGAATATTCATAATACTATTTGAGTACTGCTACCAGTGGCCTGTTCGATTTGCGGATCTTAATTTACCTTTCTCGGACATTTTTTATCCTTTTAGTGATAGTGTTCTTTACGTTTTTAATTCCTGTAGGTTTCCTATGGACATCGGAAGTCATATAACACTACGTATAATCTTTTATTTGTACTTTCAGAACGTTTTGATGGTATTTTGTGTGGCTTGCTTAAAGTTAAGGAGTGGTTGGGCTAGGCTCCATTAGGCTAGCCTATGTACTAGCATAATCCTACTTTTTCCTTTATAACTGTAAATCAATGTGAATATATATCAGTAATACACTACCTGTTATCAATTTTGGGGTCTTTTTTGCAATAATTTCATGTGCGAACATGAGATGAAATCAAAATTTCAGAACTGAGTGCTTCTCATGAATACGAATATTTTTCATAAAAACGCCATATCGTGCGAGGTCATTCAAGGTTACTTGGAGCAAAAAAACATTGCTTTTTAGCCCTTTTTTGCAATAGTTTCATGTGCGATCTTCGGATAAAATGGAAATTTCAGAACAGGGCGTGCCTCATGAATATGAATGTTTTTTTAATAATGTTCGAATCTGGAGTGATGATATCTAAACCCAGTGTCTCTAACTGGTACAACAAAGGCTTTGGGTGGCTTTATATGACCTTAGTTAACGATCAATCAATAAAAAATGCCATATTGTGCGAAACCATTCAAGGTCACTTATGGCCTCAATTTTATTTACTATTGAAACTGGTTGGCTTAACGGTAGAGCATCCGCCTTCCAGCCGGGAGGTCTCGGGTTCAGGTCCCGGCCGGGTCATACCAAAGACTTTAAAAATGAAACATGCTGCCTTTTCGCTTGGTGTTCAGTGTTTAAGATTTGGAGCATGGTAAACAATCCAGTGTTCCACAACTAGGAAAAAAGGTCCGTGGACGGCGCTATTAAACCTTGTTGTTAGAAATGAGCCGTTAAACCCAAACAAACAAACAAACTATTGAAATAACTTCATGTGTGAACATCAGATAAAATGAGCATTTCAGAACAGTGCTTCTCATGAATGCGAATATTTTTCATAAAAAACGCCATATCGTGCAAGGTCATTCAAGGTCACTTGGAGCAACAAAATATTAATTTATCCAGGTGTTGCTTCGTTCGACATGACTGAACCATCGAAGGCATTTCTCTCAAAGAGTTGTTTCTAAACATGGAATGTTCAGCCTTATACAGAGCATTGTGGAGCTGATACGGTCAGTCGCTTTCACACCACACATAAATAGCCAAACAAACAAATCCAACAAAGCATAGCACGCTCATTTCTCACAACCTTTGACGATCTTGTACTCTCAATGGCAAACATTCACTAGCATGGAGTATAGCACTTCTTACACAACTACCAAAGACCTTGCGACGACCTTACAACAGTAAATTGTATTTACTTCATATCATATTTATTCAGGACATGTTGATAGACAATTGGAACATTTTCTGAACCATATTGATTTTGAATATTAAATGATAGTAACATTCAGTACTTCTTGATTTGCAAGTGATGTTTGAAGTACCTTTTATAATTTCCTATTTTTGTTGAGTTATAACTTGATGTATTGGCAATATATGTCAGTAATACACTACCTGCTGTTGGCGAAATATACTATGCACTAAACCCGAAGTTTTTGTGCCTTGGCATTCCATAAGAACCCTGGGTCACTTCCGGGTCGGCCAAGACATTGCATACCTACTCGGTGTACGCCATTTTTAAATTCTTCGCCCGATAAAGCATATGCTTTATTGTGCAGCTCTTTTGTTTTATGTTTTCTTCCGTGATATTAGCAAATAATTTGCCATTTGGAGTTCTCCCGATCTTTTACAAAGGATACAGAAGCAGAATTTGGAACGTATCAGGTTTAATTTTATATTTATTCAGTTGAAAAATGTGTTAATTTGTGAATTTGGGGCAGCGGCACCTATTTTAACAAACTTAGGTTCCTAGTCTAACATACCTACAGTGTAGGCTAGGCTTTTCCGTTCCCTAATTGGAAAAAAAAAATATATATATTTTCAGATCAGTTTTTTGTCCTGAATTTCATTCAGGCCTTGTATATTACTGTTTCTGAGTGGTAACCCATTTCTTTGTAAAAGTATTTTCAATGTATTGTACTCCGTTACTACGTTATGAAGTAATACCTACCTGCTGTTGGCGCCCATCTCCCAACTCCGCTTTTATGACATACGGAATTTCCTAAGCTGAAAGTGGTAGGTTCGGGTTTGCCACCGATCACAGTGTTCAGCTCAATAATGTTGACGATAACCAGGGGGTTCCCTTTATTCTTGATCACAATTTTCTGGCTAAGAACCAGACCATTGACTTCATTCCAGGAGACATTTTCATTCCTAAGCTCAGCACCATGTCCTCCATTCGTGGGGACAGGTTGTGGTGCTCGGTCAGAGCGCTCAAGTGGTACCTGGACAGGACCAAACCGCTTCGCTCTTCGTGTCCACTTTTTATCACGACTAAAGGTCCTTTTGGGCCAGCCTCGTGAGACACAATCTCTCGGTGGCTGGTCGAAACCGTTTCACCTTTTGCAGGTTCTCACGTTCACACCCACGAGTTGTGCCGTATGGCTGCCTCGAGGGCCCTCTTTGCAGGTGCTGATATCCAAGAAATCTTGAAAGCAGCAGCTTGGCACACTCCCAACTATGTTTGTTGCATGTTACCTCTCTGAATCGACAGAGGCTTCTTTTGGTCGGGCGGCTTTATCCGGCTCGTCCTCTATTCCCAGTCCTCCCCCCAGCTCCTCCCCTCGGTGCCAGACTTAGTGCTAAGTGACATCGCTGACAACAGGTAGTGTATTAGTGATATATATTTTACAAAACTTAATGGTTTGAATATATATGAGCTAATACTTACCTGTTATCAGCGCCAATCCCCTAACCCCGCTGACGGATGGAATAGGTTTTTTGAACCTTTGTCATGTGTGTGTAGTTTGTTGACTATTAGTTCAGGCTAACGCTACTGGCATGTGTACAGTTTTTACAATGGATACGGGCCGGAACAATCACTGGTGGAGTGCTTCTCGGTCCGTGTTTGGGGTTCTGGGGAGGCCGGCGGTCTTTGTCAAAGACGCCGTCCACTATGTCCAGCGTGTCAGTATGTTTGGGGCTATGTATCTTAGGGGCCGAGGCTTTTTCGCCTCGCCACGGTTAGTCTTGTTCCCATTCGCTACGTTATATTAAAGATGGTGATTTATACATAGCATGGCCCTGGTGCCTTCTGGGTACTTCCGAGTGAGGTACGGAGTCTTCCAGGGCCCATAATTCTGCGGGTAGTGCTGAGTGATGTCGCTGACAACAGGTAGGTATTAGCTCATATATATTCAAACTTAAGCTTAGTAAATTCGAGAACCATGGTGTTCGTTTCATACCTGGTCATTCTTTTCTAGCCAAGAACCAGACCATCGACTTTATACCAGGAGAAATTTTCATTTCAGAACTCCGTACCATGTCCTCTATTCGAGAGGACACATTGTGGTGTCCGGTCAGAGCTCTCAAGTGATACTTGGACAAGACCAAGTCTCTTTGCTCTACATCTCGACTCTTTATCACAACCAAAAGCCCTTTCGGACCAGCCTTTAAGGACACTATCTCCCGTTGGTTGAGATGGTTTCACCGTTTGCTAGTGTTAGCATTCATGCCCACGAGGTGCGCGGTATGGCCGCCTCAGGGCTCTTTTCGCTGGAGCTGATATCTTAGACATCTTGAAGGATGCAGCTTGGCGCACCCCTACTACGTTTGTGGCGTGCTACCTCTCAGACGCAGTTTCAGCAGACGCTTCTTTTGGACGGGCTGCTTTAACCAGCTCGTTCTCTTGTCTACGCTAGATTCATCCAGGTTGGGGTCTTCCTAGGACCACCTCTTTTGTAGGACTTCGAGCAAATCAGAGGGCCTCGTCAGATTTTTGTATAGGGTAATACAGGTTCTTCCCCAAGTTTCTCCAGTGGCCGGCGGTCTACCAGTTCCTGCCTGCGTTGCTGGTAGATGTGTCGGATATCAAGACAAGTTTGCTGTGGGGGGAAGGTTACATTTTTGCTGTCGCGAGCTGCCATCGTGCCCGCTCGTGCTGAGGACATCTTGTGTCATTCGCTACGTTTTAAAGACTTGTTTTTGCGTATAGCCAGTCCTGGCCGTCCAAGAAAGTAGTTCCAGTAAGGGAATACTATGCCAGGACTGTTAAGCTTCGAGTAGTAAAGTATATCCAGAGGATTTAGTGCTATTGGTGTTTTGCTAATAACAGGTACATATTAGTTCTTATATCCAAACCAGTAAGTTTTGGTAGAATATCATACACACAATTATTTTAAACTGAATAATTCTGCCTTTGTTTTTGTGTTTAAACAATCTTTCAGTAGGTTACTGACTGAAATGATATACCTATTACTACAAATATTTCCTTTAAATTCATGAAAGCAGTGATGAAGCATTGAATATTGCATTGTGTTTTGAATCTATCCTTTCACAGCATTGATGCTACTGACGAACCTTCCGAACTGTCTGGTACACAGTTGGGCCGCCTTGTAAATCATGAAACCATTGCTCGAAATGCAAAGATGAAAGCAATAGATGTAGATGGCAGACCTATACTGTGTCTCTTTGCTCTCAAAGATATAGTCCAAGGAGAAGAAATTCTTTATGACTATGGCATCAAAGGTTTACCATGGGATGTACCATGGAAACGACAGAAATGTGACCATAACCCAAACATAACAAACGAACTAACACCAACTGGATCACATGCAGATTACTCACAGTTTATATCCCCAGAGAGAACACTAGGTGACGGGCTAATTGATCTAAGAGATGACAGCATACCTGACAGCCAATTATGCCACAATCCGCCATTAACATCAGAAGGTAGGACACATTCTGACAAGAAAACATCTGGTAGCGATACAGACAACTACGGGTTAATCCCAGAGAGAGGACCAAGTGATTTAGCAGACAACAGCGTATGTAACAACCAAGTATACCACAGTCTTGAATTAACATCAGAAGGCAGGACAAATACAGAGAAGGTTACACCTGGTGGTGATACAGAAAACAACTCCCAGTTAACTACAGAGAGATTACCAAGTGATCTAGCAGACGACAGGACAATCGTAGAGAAGGTAACAACTGGTAGTGATGCAGACAAAGGACCAAGAGATCTAGCAGACGATGTCATTACTGACAACCAAATACATAATCATCAGTTACCCGTAGAAGGCAAGACTAATACAGAGAGGGTAACACTTGGTAGTGATACAGACAGCTCAGGGTTAATCCCAGAGAGAGGACCAAGTGATTTAGCAGACAACAGCGTATGTAACAACCAAGTATACCACAGTCTTGAATTAACATCAGAAGGCAGGACAAATACAGAGAAGGTTACACCTGGTGGTGATACAGAAAACAACTCCCAGTTAACTACAGAGAGATTACCAAGTGATCTAGCAGACGACAGGACAATCGTAGAGAAGGTAACAACTGGTAGTGATGCAGACAAAGGACCAAGAGATCTAGCAGACGATGTCATTACTGACAACCAAATACATAATCATCAGTTACCCGTAGAAGGCAAGACTAATACAGAGAGGGTAACACTTGGTAGTGATACAGACAGCTCAGAGTTGATTCCAGAGAGAGAATCAAGTGATCTAACAGATGACAGCATACTTGACAACCAGGTATACCATGATCTTCAATTAACCTCAGAAGGCAGGACAAATACACAGAATGTAATACCTTTTGGTGATACAGAAAACAACTCCCAATTAATTCCAAAGATAAGACCAAGTGATCTAGCAAAGGTTGGGATAAATACAGAGAAAGTAAGGACCGGTAGTTTTATAGACAACTCTGGGTTATTCCCAGAGAAAGAACCAGGTGATGTAGGTGAAGGCAGCATACCTGACGATCAAATACATCATAATCATCAGTTGACCCGTGCTAGTGATGCAGACAATAACTCACAGTTAACTCCAGAGAGAGGACCAAGTAAATACATCAGCATGCATGGGATGCAACTACATCATAATCTGCAGTTAAAGTTCAGAGACCGGCCAATCACAGAGAAGGTAACCCCTGGTAGTGATGCATACAATTCTGGATTAATCCCAGAGAGAGGACCAAGTGATTTAGCAGACCACAGCATATGTAACAACCAAGTATACCACAATCTTCAATTAACATCAGAAGGCAGGACAAATACAGAGGTTACACCTGGTGGTGATACAGAAAACAACTCCCAGTTAGCTACAGAGAGATTACCAAGTGACCTAACAGAAGGCAGGACAATTATAGAGAGGGTAACACTTGGTAGTAATACAAACAGCTCAGAGTTAATTCCAGAGAGAGGACCACATGATTTAACAGATGACCGCATACTTGACAACCAAATATACCACAATCTTCAATTAACCTCAGAGAGCAGGACAAATTCAGAGGTTACACCTGGTGGTGATAGAGAAAACAACTCCCAGTTAGCTACAGAGAGATTACCAAGTGATCTAGCAGAAGGCAGGACAATCATAGAGAAGGTAACACCTTGTAGTGATGCAAGTGATCTAACAATGAATGAGTGTTCAATAGTACAAGATAGTGACACTGAAGAAAGACTGAGCAGTCTCCCAAAAGAGAGTGATGTAAATGATTGCCCAATCATTCTTAATCCAAAGTCTGCAAATAGAATTGCAATGCTAACTCTCTTAGATATTTCTAATGGGGTGCATTCTGGTGAATTGCCTCACTGTGCAAGTAAGATACCAAAATGCGTTTATGATGAAGAGGAAACTACTATTCAAACTTTTTCTAATAAAGAAGTGTTGCTGGAAGAAATAAACGTGTTTGATGCTTCTGAAGATAATATTCCATTTGAACATGATACTGATAAAGATTCTGTGTACAATCCAGATAATGACTTCCTGAATGAATCCTCAGATTCTAATAACAGTCATGTTATACCAATGCCTAAAACACTAAGGCCAGCTGGAACCTCAACCATTAAGTCCACAGAATATAAAACTAATGTAGATGCAACATCGGATAAACAACATGATTCTGATGCCGCAGAAGTGTGTAGTCCTGCTACATACAAGAAGCCATACAGGCAGTGCCCTTTTTGTAAGTTAGTCAAATCCAAGTTGTCACAGCATATTTCCTTGCGACATTCTGACAATGAACAGGTTTCAAAGGCTCTAAAGCTACCAAGTAAGGAACGAATTGATGCCTTTAGGGCCTTCAAGAAATTAGGAATCCTACAGGTGAACAAAAATGCAGCACATTTAGATGAACCATGCTATGAGAGGGAACGCTCAACGGCCCGAAGTGCATTGACAATGTGCGGTGGTTGTTCAGGATTTTATTCTAAAACTTACATTTCAAGGCACATTCATAAGTGTAGCGAGCAGTCAGATGCATCCTGTTCCAGTGTTCCTCTACCTGTATCTTTATTACATTGTGATGAAGATTATGGAGGAGACTTTATAAATGAAATTTTAAGTAAATTTCGACGGGATGAGATTGGACAGCAATGCACAAGTGACCAAATTTTGATCAAATTAGGACGAAGACTTTGGTACAAACAAAAACGAAAGGCGGATAAAGTTGTTGAAGTAAGGCGATCTGTAATGACAGATATGCGGAGGCTGTCTTCCCTTCACATACAGTTAAAGAAAACAGAGATAATATTGGGTGACCTTCCTGTCAAAGAAGGAAACGTATCAGACCTGTTCCACCGAAATAACTTCTATCACTTGGAAGAAGCAATTGATGCGTATACCTCTATTGATGCTATTGAAGGTGGTGGTGTGAAGGCTGGCTTGAAACTAGCTATCTATTATCTGCTAAAATTGACAAGCAAGATATTAAAAGCAACTTATCTAATTGATGACATGGATGAGCAAGCTGCTGATATTGATAGATTCGTAGCAATATTAGAACTGAATTATAATTATATGTTCGGTGATGCCACTTACAAGATAAACAAACAACGGCAGGTGAAGTTGAGGAAACCTGAATTATTGCCTTTGGAAGAAGACATCAAACTTCTGAGAGATTACACACTGGAGCAAATGCATAAAATTATCCAGACGATTGAATTTGAATTCTTTGATGTACACCATTTTACCACCCTAAGAGACTTGGTTGTTTGTAGACTTACTCTTTTTAATGCCCGCAGAGGGGGAGAGCCATCTCGGCTTTTGTTGGAAGAATGGCATGATGCAGAAAAAGGAGCGTGGTTGGACCCGAAAAAAGTGAAAAACCTTGATACCATTGACAATGTCTTAATTGATTCATTAAAAATTACATATCAGAATGGCAAGGGGAATAACCATTTAGTGCCAGTCTTGTTCCCATTGGACACAATTGCACCAATCCGAAAGCTGTGTGATAAAGAAAATCGGAATCTTGCTTCAGTAGCAGAGGGTAATATATTTCTGTTCCCAAGTACAAATGCTTCAGATGGTCATGTGTCTGGCTGGCATGCAGTTAACAATATTTGTAATAAGGTGAATCTTACTAACCAATCAACGGTGACCGCAACCAAGAATAGGCACCGTGTCAGTACAATGTTTGCCATGATGGATATTCCAGAATTGGACCGACAGTACATCTACAAGCATCTGGGACATTCACAAGAAACTAACGTAAACACTTACCAGAGTCCACTTGCACTTAAAGAGCTCACTGTGGTTGGAAAACGGTTACAAAATATTGATGAAGGTAAGAAAATTAATGTTAGTAACATACCTCATAAATATGTTACCCATGGCAGGCAATTCCCATTAGCTGTTTCAACCAAAATCGACCTGACCTGACACACAAAGGCGGGTCGGGTGAAAGGGATTAGGAATAGACTTCCTTTTCAAGCTTTACGACTCATACACTCAGCAGTTTCCCATTCATCGCCTTGCCAACCAAGCATAAATAACTAGAACCAAAGTCAACATAGACTTCCTTTCCATAAGATAAGTACTATTTTCTTGCATTATATATATCCACACAGTATGATGTTAGGCCTATGTGCGAGTGAATATGTCAGAAATACATTACCTGCTGGCAGCGAAGAAATCATAGCACTATCCTCTGCGTTCCATAGAACACGTGACCTGACCGGCCTGCCAATGTGTGCTATGACGCATAACGCGTCATTAATATCTTCGAGACTGATTCGGAAACATGCTGTTTTCAGGTCTCCTGTACTAATTCGTCGTTTGTAATTATTATTTAGTGTTTTTCCTGTTTAGAAATCAAGAGTGAAAAACACGTAAACTCCGATATATTTGTGAAGAGAGCAACAGAATATGTAACGTATTGTTTATGATATTTGAAACGTATTTTGTGTCAAAATAATATTGTTATGTGGTAAAACTTAGGTTGAGCCACGTGCGTTGTGTAACCTAGCTTTTGGGCCTAACGTGCTAACTTGTATTGGCTAGTCATATTCCGTCTCTTAAGCTTTAAAATTAATTGTTGACGACCGTTTTTTTGATAAACATATTTATTTTTCAAGGTTTGTCTATCGTCTGAACTATAATACAGGTCGTACAGGTTACTCCCGAGTATTTTTGCCCCTCTTTAATTATTTTTGCGATGTAGTTTCTAAGTTACTTCGCGTAACTTATGTTTTCAAAATGAAATAAATGTGTTAATTTATATGTCTTTTTGAATTGTTAATACATCTTCTCACGTTCATCTCTTGGCTTTAGGGCTCTCATTACGTTCTCTCCTCTACAGCTTGATGCCGAAGCAACCAAAGCGGAGCAGTCGGACTTGTGCTTCATGTCCGACTCTACGGCTATTCAGGACTTGGGACAATCATGATCTTTGTCTGAGATGTCGATCCTGTTCCAAGTCGAGACCTTGCGCTCTTTGTCAAGAGTTTTCCGAGGACCAGTGGACGCAGATTTCCAAGGAAAATAAAGTTTGGGCGCCGTCTGCAAAATCCAAGACAGGACTCCCGAAAGCGTCAACTGGAGCTAAGGTCTTTTCTGGAGGTTCCAGTCAACCTCCGGCATCAACGGCAGCTGTTCGAGCGGATGAAAGGCCATCGAGCTCTCAGCGTGAGTATGCAAGTGATGTGGGTCTGAGCACTAGTCGCCTGGGGCTTTCTCGTGACGGGTCGGCGGTATCGCCTTCTGTCGTGCCAGACCAAGTTGTTGACGAACTTGATTCGTCGGATGCCGATTATACCTTGCTTAGCGAGGGAAGGCAGTCCAAACAAAAGTTAAGCGGTTCGGAGGGCCCCATTAGGGGTGCCGATGTTCCGTCTTTAACAAGAAGCGCACCTCTGCATAGCAGAGGAGAGGCGCAGAGCATAAGTACACCGTACTTGATGCAGCAGCCAGAGCATGGGCTGGGAGGAGCTTACCACAACGATGGTAGAGACTCGGGCGAAGCTAGAGGCTCGCAGTACATACCACCTTACTTCCCGCTAACGGGAAGCGGTGGGCAACAGTACATCCCGCCACCGATGCCTCAGTGTTACATTGAGGCGATCGGAACTCAGATGCTAGAGGTTCAAAGGAGAGCAGGATTGGCGCCAGTATCGGCTGCGGTTCCAGCTCCAGTTCCTCAGGTTGCTCCCACATCACCTGCGCGCGATGTGTCACAGGCTGGACCGTCCTATCAATATGTCTCACCGGTTCGGGCGCTAACGCCGTTGCCGAGTGTAGACATGGACGTCCCACAGTCGAGTACGACTGATGGGCAAGGTCAGCCATCGTCCGAGAGACCGGTTCTTCCGGGGACAGGTCTCTCCAAGGAACACATTAAGTCCTTAGCCAGATTGTTTAGAACCAAGCTGGGCTATGAGGCAGTGTTTCCGGAGGCTCCGGCGGTAGGCACACGCCTATCGTACACGCAGCCCGCCCCACAAGTGGACGATCTGGAGGTTATGCCCTTGGATCCCGAGTGTTACGCTCGGTACACAACCAGGGAAGAAGGGTTGCCGAAGGGTAGCCTGGGTTCTTCCGTTCCAGGATAGTGACAACACGGCTCTATTCACGACCCCGACTGTGTCAGATGAAACGCTGAACAGGGCGAGGGGTGAAGCTGGAGCTGTCTCAGGCATGACAAAGGACCCGGTCAGAAAGAAGATAGAGGAGGACGCGGCACGGTGTGACTCTGTTGCCCGCGTGGGCTTGCAGCTCTCCTCGTTCTTCATGCTTGCGGCTGAATCTTTAGCCAGATCAGTCGACAGCGAGAGTGAAGCTGATTTTTCGTATGACGAAACTAAATCTATTGTAGCTTCTCTCGGTCCTTTGTCTCGCAGGATCTTCGATTGCTTCGCATTTATGTCGAAGCAGTCGGTAGATGTTCGACGCCACAATGTACTTGATGAATTTAATTGGCCGTCAGCTGAGGCACGATCCCATTTAGCGGGATTGCCAGTCCTAGGGACAGACCTTTTCAACGGGAAATTTCTCGAAGGTCTCTCCGAGCAGGTCAAACGTTACAAGGAGCACGGCACTGCTTCCTTTCGTTCTGCTCCGGACGCTTCCTCTACACCACAATCGAACAAGAAGGGTCCAAGTAGACCCTCCAGAAGTTCTTGGCCGAACCAGGTCGCTTCGGCTGCTCGGTCCAACCGCACAAAAGGTGGTGGGCGGACTGGGGGCAAGTTTCGTGGAAACTACCATGGTCGTAGAGGAGCTTGGGGTAGAGGCGGTGCTGCTAACCAGCCGTCTCAACAGGGGTCACGGTCCAAGTCTGGACAGTCGAACCTGAATCCCTGAGGGTGCCCACCCCACCGAACAGGCCGTTCCGGTGGGGGGGAGACTCAAACGATTCAAGAAAGCCTGGACCAGCATTACTACGGATTGCTGGGTCCTCGCGGTGGTCTCGTCAGGCTACGAGATAGAATTCACGTCCCCGCCACCCCTTCAGGGGGTGAACGGGTGACTCCAGTCCAGTTGGACAGTCTCAAGAGACAGGTGCTAGAAGAGGAGATCGCCAAGCTGCTAAGCAAACAGGCGATCATTCCTGTGACAGGACGGGAGGGTCCCCCGTTCCTGTCCTCGTTTTTCCTAGCACCAAAGAAAGTGAATTCTTGGCGACCTATCTTGAATCTTCGCCCTCTAAACGCTGGCTACATCCGTCCAGTTCTTTTCCGCATGGAGACTCTGGCGGTTGTCCTGCCCTCTCTCCGGAGGGGCATGTGGGCTGCTACTCTGGACCTTCAGGATGCGTATCTACACATCCCGATCGCCGTAGCAAGCCAGCGTTATCTAACGTTTCGATACAAAGGGGATGACATACAAGTATGTCACTCTTCCCTTTGGCCTCTCCACAGCTCCTCGCGTCTTCACCAGAGTGACGCGAGTCATACTTTCAGAGTTGCGCCGGAGAGGCATTTTTGTGTTTGCCTACATAGACGATTGGCTTATTGCAGCCAACAGCAAGACACGTTTGGAGGAGGCTGTCGATACGACAGTCTCCCTCCTGCGTTCCCTCGGTTGGGTTATCAACGAGAAGAAGTCTTTCCTGACCCCGTGTCAGTCGGATTACTTATCCGGGTGCGGTCATATACCTATCGTTGGGGAGGGCGTTTCCGTCACAAGCACGGATCGCCTCTGTCCCAAGGCATTCAGAAGCTGTTGCAGGGGTCCGTTCACACGACACTCCTTTGGTTGCAAGTCCTAGGTTACCTAGCGAGTCTAGTCGACCTAGTCCCTTATTGTCGTCTTCGCATGAGGCCTCTTCAGTTCCATTTGTTGGAGCACTTCGTTCCGAGCTCCAGGGATCTGTTAACGCAGATTCCCTTTTGCAAGGACTTAGTTCCACACCTAGAGTGGTGGAACAAGGTGTCCAACCTCCTCCAGGGAATGCCCTTCGGACAAACCAGGAGTGGAATGGCAGTCACCACCGACGCTTCACTGAGCGGTTGGGGTGCCTTTTCAAGGAGCCAAGTTTTTTTGGGACGGTGGACTCCAGAGGAGTCTCGGTCCCACATCAATCTCTTGGAACTGGAGGCGGTTTTTTGAGCAGTAAAGGCTCTAACACCGCAGGCCAAAGGCAAAATATTCACAATATTTTCAGACACCACCACTGCCGTGGCGTATATCAACCGGCAGGGAGGGACCCACTCTTGGCAGTTATGCCAGAAAGCGTGGTGTCAGAAGGAGGACATTGTTCTGGTCGCCTCACATATAGCGGGCAAGGACAATGTACTAGCAGACGCGTTGTCTCGGGGGAGACTGAATCAGGGAGAATGGGCTTTGTCCCAGCCTTGGGCGAATCTTATTATTTCTCCGTCTGGGCAGACCTCTCGTGGATCTCTTTGCGACACAGAGCAACACAAAGTTGCCAACGTTTTGCACGAGAACATTTCATCCACAAGCATGGCACGTAGACTCGTTCTCAGTAAACTGGGACGGTCTGGATGCATATGCGTTTTCTCCCTTCAGCCAAATACCGAAGGTATTACGCAGGATCAGAGACTCCAAGGTGAGAGTTCTGCTCCTAGCTCCCTTTTGGCCAAGACAACCGTGGTTTCCGGTTCTCCTCCACTTGTTGGTGGACAACCCAGTCAAACTTCCTCCTCGTCACGACCTCGTGTCTCAGGACAGGGGCAGAGTGTTTCACCCTCAGGTTCAGGATCTACATTTGACTGCCTGGAAGTTATCAGGGATAGCTTCCGAGCGTCAGGGGTTTCTACGCAGGTTGCAGCCATGGCCGCTCAATCACGTCGCCCCTCTACGATCAGAACTTATGATTCCTGTCTCGCACGATTTAACGTGTGGTGTCGGGACAGCCAGGTTAGTGTCCGTTGTGCTACTGTAGCCAACGTCACTTCCTTTTTGCAATGCTTATTTGATGAGAGGAAGCAAGTCTCAACTATCAAAAATTACAGGTCTGCAATTGCAGCAGTTCATCAAGGTTTCAGTGATGGTTCGGTTGTGGGTAACAATGTCGTCATCACAAATCTTTTTAAAGGTATGTCCAACGTTTGTCCGCGGACGAGAACTTTGGCCCCTTCTTGGTCTATATCTGCGGTTCTTTGTGCGTTAGCAGCTGCACCTTACGAACCTCTACATAAGGCGTCGTTGGCGGACCTCACTCACAAGGTGTTGTTCCTCATCGCTGTCGCCTCGGCTAGACGCAGAAGTTGTCTTTATGCCCTCTCTGTAAAGGACGGGCATATTAGATTTGAGAACCATGGTGTTCGATTTATACCAGATCATAGATTTTGGCTAAGAATCAAACAATTGATTTCCTGCCAGGGGATATTTTCATACCTGAACTAAGCACAATGTCATCTGTTCACGCAGACAGACTATGGTGCCCTGTTAGAGCGCTCAAGTGGTACTTGGACAAGACCAAGTTACTACGTTCGTCTGAGCAACTTTTCATTACTACGAGGAGCCCTTTCGGGCCAGCCTCCAGGGACACAATTTCCCGGTGGTTGGTTGAAACGGTGTCTCCGTTTGCAACATCTAAGGTCCATGCCCACGAGGTCCGCGGTATGGCGGCATCTCTGGCTTTGTTTGCAGGGGTGGAGATCCAAGACTTCCTCAAAGCGGCTGCTTGGCGTACTCCTTCCACTTTTGTGGCCTGCTATCTATCGGACGCAGTTTCTGCAGATGTTTCTTTTGGGCGTGCGGCATTGACCGGCACGACATCTCATTCCTAGTCCAACCCACCAGGCCAGCAGGCTCTGTGCTAGACTAGTGCTATGATTTCTTCGCTGCCAGCAGGTTATGTATTTCTGACATATATTTAACAAAACTTACTGGTTTGTATATATATGAAGAAATACCTGCTGGCAGCGCCCACCTCCCAACCCCACTTGTATTGACGTACGGAATATTCTAGTCGAAACTGAGTACTTTAAGCTCTTACGTTCTAGGTGCTCCATAAGTGTGGTGTTACCCTACCTTTGTCACATGTCCTTATTAATTTGAGGGAAATTACGTCGAGTTCTACTCTTCGATGCGATCTTACTCTGCCTATGCACTCGTTAGCAAAACGGATTACGTGTTACGAGTCGTCCGATTTTGTATAGCTGGTAAGTGGCTGTTATGAAAATAAAGGTTCGGAAAAAGGGGGCAACCCCTTTTTTCCCATTATTAAGGGTACATTATTTCCCGCGTGGCGGGGGACCTGAAAACTCGATTCAGTCTCTCGCTGCGATATTAATGACGCGTTATGCATCATAGCACACCTTGGCAGGCCGGTCAGGCCACATGTTCTATGGAACGCCAAGGTGTTTAAACTTCGAATAATAGGTACTTCCAGAGGATAGTGCTATGATTTCTTCGCTGCCAGCAGGTAAGTATTTCTTCATATATATACAAACCAGTAAGTTTTGTTAATTTTAATTGATATAACTCTGCTGGCCCTTTCCGGAATGGTGAGTGTCTCACATTTCCTCATAGGAAGTCCGTTTGTTTACTGAAGGGATTAACTGTGGTACTGAAATTCGTTGAAACAGCTAATGGTCGATTCCCGTCATGCCTTTCATTGACCAGTATTTGGGGGAGTTTATAACACATATATCTGAAACATGCAACATTTCTAGTGTTTGACATCAGGTATGAAATAAAAGTGTGGGACATACTGAATTTTAGGTTGCAAATTTGAAAGTCCACAAAGTTTAGCTCTGTGAAAAATGTTTTGGTACATTTGTAAAAAGATTACAAATATAATTAATAAATTTGTAAAACATTACTGTATTTCTCATAGTCAAAACAGTGGAAGTACTTCTGTGCTCTCAATGTTGTGTCTTGTGTATGTTATGCTGTGTGTGCTATAGAATGCCTTAGAACAAAATGTCATTGCATGGGTTTCTTTTTCAATTGTTATTTTTGCCAAACCAAACATTCAAATGTTAGAACTGCATATTGAAATATGTAGACGTATTTTGTGTTGTGAACTTCATGATACATCCTAATTAGTAAGACTTAAGTCAGTCTTATGGAGGAGTGTGTGCTCTGAACTAGTAGTCCTGATTTTTGTCATTATTACTTGTATAATATGCTTTAAAACTTCTACCCAAACCCACCAGACCCCCTGTGGTTTTAAGTAAACAACATCACATACATTAATATTAATTTTAAAAATAAACATTGTATCTAGCCAAAGTAATAGCATTTGATAGGTCACATGCTTTTGGTTACACTACTTGTCAAGGAACACTACACAGATTACAGTAGGCGTCTGATATCAATGATCATTGATCACTCAAAAGTCTGGCCGGTTGTGCACATACACATGCTGCATACACACCGTTAACTAAGCAAAACGACTCCTAGAGAGGTTTGAGTAATATATTTATTATCGCGAGCATCCCCACCCGAGGTCTGGTCAGAATGCAAATAGTTTTTAAGCAACTATACATGTAATATTTAGTATTTGCAGAATTGATCTAAAATAATTTAATAATTTGAGCTACATTATTCATTACACCTGAGTTGTATATATTATGGAACAACAAATTGCTAATGTATTACTAGTAGCAAAGTGGTATTCAAGTGAGTTACATACACTACTGTACATGTACATTGTATGATAATTAAAAATTTATATAAAATATACACTGCATAAATACGTTACCTCCACCAATGAAAAAGTTCCCCCTGATATATAAGGTATCAAAGAAAACGGCTCTGAGCCCCTCATCATGAATAGAGGACGTGCTATGACTGCACCGTGATAAACATCACAATTTTGTCCTTCGTAATGGTCATACAGGACTCTCATTAATGTCATGAATCCTCACTTATTTTTTATTTAATTAATATACTAATTAATCAGTAAAACCATTTATTATGGTACAGTTGGAGCTCATCCTCTATTCATGAGGAAAGGGTTCACAACTATTTTCTTTGATAGGTTATGGTATATATTACTGAACCTCTTCAGTAGTGGCAGGTAAGTCTTTATTAGTGTATATCCAAACCAGTAAGTTTGGGTGAAACAGGGATATGACATCTAGGGGTATTTTATATAACTATGCCTAGTGAATACTACAATCCCATCATTTTTTAGTTTTAAACGATACTTTTATCATTGATTACATGTAAGTAAGAACTGCTGATTGGTAAAGTATAAAATTGTTCTACAAGACATGTACAGTAGCAAGTTGGGATAAAATTATTATTTACATCACTATATACTGATTTGTCATTAATTTTGGGTATTTTATATATTTTCAGGTGATATACCTTCATGTAGTGGTCAATCTGGAAATATTCCCAATGCTAATCAAGAATCTGCAAATCTAGCCTATGCTAATCAAGGTCTACCTTCATGTAGTGGCCAATCTGGAAATATTCCCAATGCTAATCAAGAATCTGCAAATCTAGCCTATGCTAATCAAGGTCAGTATTACAATTATTTAAAAAAGATGACATAAGTAAGCCCTACTATGGGTTGGATTATAAACAATAACTTGCCTATCCACATTCGGCTGCCCAAATTTTTCTTTCAGGTATGACATATCACATATGTGATGCTTTTTCAAAAAAATTGTCTCCACTAAAAATTAGAACAAAGGAAATTAAAACATGTAGACACACCATAAAAAATACATGTGCCAGTTTCTTCTTTGACCATATTTGATTATTTCAACTCTATATCCCCTGTCGTTTGTACTGTACCAAAGATATTGAGGCCCTAATATTTGGACTATATACCCAAAACAGAAGAGTTCCTAGGTACTATCAATAACATTAGGCCAGGCAGTCTTTGTTTTGTCTTTGTTTTGAAATCTCACATCTGAGAGTGTAGCTTAATGCAATGCTTCCCAAACTATGGGTCGCGACTCAAAGTGGGCCGTCAAACTTTTTCGTTGGGTCGCGAGAACTGTAGGGGTGTCGAAAAGTTACAATAATAAATAAATTGGTCTTAAAATTATTAAACCATCGATTACAGATGTCAAATGGCATCGCTTGAGTTTAGTAGAATAACAGTGTAGGCCTGTGTAAAGTAGCCCATAATATCTTCTTCTTCTTTCGTGTGTCATCAGATGTCCAAGTCATTGTCGTGCAGCCATGCCCTCGTCTCTGGTCCTACATCGAAGAGGCCGGCTTCTGAAGGTGGTCTGTAAATGGGGCAAGTGGAAATTATATGCTCGGCAGTCTGCTCAGGCTCGCCGCACTCGCATGCTGCACTGCCTGCCAGTCCCCACTTTTTCAGAGATGATTTAAAGCGGCCGACCCCAGTACGCAACCGATTCAGCAGTGTCCATTGTTGGCGTGGTAAGTCCCTCTCCTGCGACACCTCCTCCCGGATCCCAGATATAGCGATGGATACGGGTGGGCCCTGCAATCTCCCACTCATGCTTCCAAGTTGCCACCAGCCATGCGCTTCTAGACATCTCCTCCGGAATAGAGCGGAGCATCTCTTGTGCCGCCTTGTTGTAGGGATGGCGGGACATGAGTCTGGATGGAGGCGCCGGTAACGTTGTGGTATTGTGCAGGATGTGCCAATCATGTTTCTTGGCTTTCACCATAATATATCATCATGTGTATCCGTTTATATTGCATATAATAACAAACATTCTTTATGAAAGTAGCCAGCTGTAACTAGCAGTAAAAGTACACATAACCACATACTGATCAATATAGGACTGCAGTAGTCTGGGCCCGATTTCAACTATAGTGATAATATTTTTCCAAGAGAAGAAATCTGAGTTAGTCGAGTGTTAATACACAAATAGTAGCTTTCTTGCAAGAATTTTTGCATGCATGACAACCTGTTTGTGGAGGGACTGTTTTTAATAACAGGCTCCCTAATGCTGTTTCCATTTTCTCTGCCGAGGCAAAGGCTATCCTTCTTGCTTTAAACTATATTGAGTATACCTAGTCACTTTATTTTCTCTGATTCTTTATCAGTCCTTCAGGCTATTAAAAATATTAATTGGAATTCTCCACTTACCTGCATGTCGGATTTTATTAAAATCTGATTTTGTTTTCAATGCTGGTAAAAGGATTATATTTTTTTGGATTCCCAGTCGTGTAGGCATTTCTGGGAACGATAGGGCAGATTCTGAAGCTAAGAAAGTCCTCAAAATTAATATTTCTTCTATGTTTCTCCCTTTTTCTGATTTCAAATATAATTGTTCTCTTTACATTTTAAGTCTTTGGCAAACTCAATGGAGCCTTGATAATTGTAATAAACTTTTGAGTATTAAGCCTAAGTTAGGTATTACCCCCCCCCCTTCATAGTTCTGTTCGAAAAGAGGATGTTGTCATTACTCGTTTGGGTATTGGCCATTCCTACCTTACTCATTCTCATCTTCTTTCAAATTCCCCCCATCCTGTCTGTACTCGTTGTCCGGTTCCTTTTTCTATTAAACATCTTCTAATTGATTGTCCTTCATTTGATGTTTATAGAAGGGGTCTTCTCTCTTCATTTTCTGTTTTTGAGTTTTTTTTTTAAATCCTCTAATACTATTATTAATTTTTTGAAGCTCTGTAATGTCTATTCTAAAATAAAAAAAATAACGTGCTTTTTAATTTTCTGTTTTGTTTTCGTTACACTGTTCATTTATTTTTTCTTTTTGGTTAAATCTTGTTTTTATTTTAGTTTATTTACTTTCTTGGCAGATATGACTCTTACTGTCATAGCGCCGTTAAATATCCAAAGAAACAAACAGAGGTGGTTCCACATCTGAGATGGTGGACCATCAGCTCCAACCTTCTCCAGGGGTTGCCATTCGGGCAATCGAGGGAACTTTTGGCCGTCACCACCGATGCTTCTCTAAGCGGGTGGGGCGCCTTTTTCATGAACAGGACGTTTTCAGGCCTTTGGACTCCGAGGGAGTCGCGGTGTCACATCAATCTTCTGGAACTGGAGGCTGTGTTCAGGGCGGTCAAGGCTCTGACCCCGCAGGCCAGAGGCAAGCTCCTACCTGTATTCTCGGACACCACCACGGTTGTGGCTTACATGAACCGACAGGGAGGTACTCGTTCCCGGTCTCTGTGCCGAAGGACGTGTGATCTCTTTTGTTCTTTTGGCTTTGACCGGCTCGTTACCTCGTTCCTAGTCCTCCCACCGTACCCTTCTTCGGTGCCAGACTGGTGCATATCATCTCTTCGCTGACAGCAAGTAGTGTATTACTGACATATATTTTACAAAACTTACTGGTTTGAATATATATGAAGTAAGACCTGCCTGCTGTCAGCACCCACCGCCCATCCCCGCTTGTATGACGTACGGAATTTCCTGGACAAAGCAGTTACCTTGTTAGTACCTTGGTGCGGTCTCCCATTGTTTTGCCACCGATCATTGTTTAACGTGACTGCGCTAGACTTAATAGCCTAAGGTACGTCTACATTTTCCGGGTGTTCTTTATGAGTTAACGGTGAACTACGAGTTTCCCCTTTTCGTTGCTGGTAAGTGGCAGGTATAAAAGTATAAAAGTATTTATATGTGTTATCAATTACAGGTTGCGGGGGGGGGGGCAGTATAGATGTTTCTATCGTCTCCAGCTTTGATTTTCAGAATGACGTACACCGAGTACGTATAGCATTCTTGGCTGGCCGGAAGTGGCCAAGGTTCCGTATTGAACGCCAAGGCAGCAAAAGCTTTTGAGTAATAGGTGCATCCAGAGGATTAGTGCATATCATCTCTTTGCTGACAGCAGGTAGGTATTACTTCATATATATTCAAACCAGTAAGTTTTTTTAAAATTTAATAAGTTTTTTTATTTGTTTTTCAGTTGAAACTCCACAGTCTGCTCTACATACCACTCCAGAAACTGTGTATTACACACTGTGCGATTCTACAATACCCTCAAGTCGTGAAGCAACCAGTTCATCACTGGATAGCACTGTTGGCTCTTCAAAACATACTCTCAAATGTAAGTATAAGTGGCTTATATAGCATACCTGTATGTCTCTAATAAGTTGTATTCAATGGGATTTAATTGGTAAATATATGAACTGAAACTATAACCCTTTGATATTATGTTATAACATATATGTATAAGAAATTACCTATTGAGAGGTGAGTTGGCTCAATCGGTTGAAAGGTTACAGCTTTGATTCCTGGTTCGGTATAGTGTTTTTCACAAATTTTTTGAATTATGACTAAAACTACTGTTTACAATTTACTCATCTCTCATTCGGGATTTGGGAAATTCGACCAAAGGTTTGTGTACTTTGATGGGGACATTAAATAATGGTCAAGGAGCAGGATTTAACGATGGCTGTATTTCTTTGGGATTCAGATTTGAGATTCAAATCCCATATTGTGATCATGTCGTCTCGTTATCTGCTAACTTATCAAGAAGAACATGGCGAGAGCCTCGTCGGCCATTAACACTACAAAGGACAAGGTTGTTTATATGCCAGGACTGTGATTTCCCCATCTGACAGATGAGTGCACCACAATGTCTGCCCATTCCTCCAAACACTGGAGGAGAAATTTCTAAATTGTGAATTATAATTGCATTAATCAACAGTAAATTAACATGCTTTTTAATTTTCCTGTTTTGTTTTCGTTTCGTTATTTCAATTAATTTTTCTTTTTGATCTAATTTATTAAATTTTGTTTCTATTTTTTGTTTATTTACTTTCTTGGCGCTTAGGACTCTGACTGTCGCGGCGCCGTTAAATATCAAAACAAACAAACATCAACCGTAATTGGCAAATTTGTGAAAAGCAGCTGTTCTGAACCAGGATTCAAGTCTGGGATATTTTGTTTGCTCGATGAGCATTCAATTGACTGATCCTACTCACTCAATATTGCTACATCCCACACAAACATGCCAAAATTATTTCCCTTAGAGCTTTTCTCACCCCCGCCCCGAGAATTTGTGAAAAAAGTTGGGAGGATTACCTTAATTACCCCCTTTCCGGTTAATACTTCAATCATCAATTTTTTGTGTGTATTCGTATTTCCTTGTTGCAGTTAGATACAGATATATTCACACTTAAAATTATGTATACAGTTTCCAAACAGTAGTTTTCACTGATCAAGTATGCTAGCCACTGAACACTCAGTCTATGACAATGTGTGCATCTCTGTGTATTGCAATATACATGTCAGGGATGTGCCCACACTGGGCGGCGCCTGGGACTAAAAATTACTGCTCGGTACTAATTACGAAATCGTCAATCCCGCCCGGCACTATATTTTTTTTGTACATCAAAATACGGAGCTCCTTGTATAGTGATTATTGTGTGGAACCTCAAAATTCTGAAAACTTACCTTCGAAATCAGATGTGCGAAGTGACCCTAGATGGGACAATGCACTTGTTCATTGAGGAGCCTACTACTGCAGAATTCCCCTTTGAAAAAGCAGTAAGGATGTTGGCAAGGCAGAATAATAGGAGGTTGAAATTAGACTGAACAAATGAGAAATCTAATCAATGTTGCTGTACTTATTTTCATCATTTATTATATCTTGTTATTTTCACAGCAACGCTACAAACATATAAATATTATAATATAGACATCATTCAAAACTGTAAAAGTATCACCATTTTGCATCTAAGCGTTCTAAATGCCAGGAAATTTTCTCAACGGGGAGGACACCCTCCCCTTACACCCCTCACCCAGGACGGTGATCAGTCACTGCCCGGCACTCACATATTTCTGGGCACGTCCCTCACATGTACGTACTGAAGCAAAGACCCACACTAGACATGTTTAGTGAAGCGTGCGCTGTTGCTCTACACACCCAGTGGGGTTGTTGTGAAAGTCTAAATTTCCATCTCTCCAGTATGTGTGTACATCACACTGTTCTGTGGTAAGCTCATCAGATAACACATCTAGGGAAGAGAATGGCTCATGGCAATAGCTGATCGAATCCAATTAATTTCACATGGGTGGATACACAATATATGCATATTCCTTCTAGGGGCTTCCAATTCTTAATGACTGTGAATCTGTGTTGTGTGATGAGTTGTTAACAGTCCATTTTTACTATTATTGTAGGTAGGAAGTATGTGAAGTGGACGAACAAAGAGACCAAAGAAGTTATGACATATTTTGGCAACTACTTAAGAGGGGAGGCCGACAAGAAACTTCCAGGTAGGAAAATCTTATTTTACATATCCTGGTTTCTAAGTGGGCTCTCCACCTCCAATCTATTGCCTTCAAATAATCATATAAACTCCTTCTGATGGGTTCAGTCAACTTATGCAACGCTGAAAAATTACATAAGGTTTTGGAAAATAATTTTGCATATTTATATTAGCTAATCTGCATATTTAATGAGCTTATTTGGGAAACATTATTTTACTGTTGGGAAATGTTATGTACACATGTAATGCATCAAATTAAAGCTCTTCCTGGCTGTCTTCATAACACCCAAAACAACTTATTGGATTATTATTTATACCATCTGATTGGCTTAACGGTAGAGTATCCGCTTTCCAATTGGGAGTTTATGGGTTAATTCTGGCCTTGACCGGGTCATAACAAAGATTTTAAAATGGGACATGTTGCCATTTCGCTTGGGTTCAATGCTTAAGATTTGGATCATGGTAAACAATCCAATTTTCCACAACTGCAAAAAATCTGTGAACGTCGCTAAACCTCATTGTTAGAATTGATATTGCCAAATTCCATCTAAATGTGACTTTCCAGTTCCAAGATATCTGAATCCAAAGTATAAAAAATGGCTTATCAACGAAGAAAAATCTTTCCTGACTCCGTGCCAGTCATTCAGCTTCCTGTCATGATAGACTTTGTTCTCGGGAGGGCGACACCTACTTCAGTGCGCAACTCTTACAGGGGACTTCACATCCAGCCCTCCTGTGGTTGAGAGTGCTAGGCCTTATAGCAAGCCTAGTCGACTCCGTAGATAGCCATTCGTCAACTCTTACAGGGGACTTCACATCCAGCCCTCCTGTGGTTGAGAGTGTTAGGCCTTATAGCAAGCCTTGTCGACCTAGACCCTTATTGTCTACTCCGTATGCGCCCCATCCAGTTCCATCTTCTGGCTTAATTCGTCCCCTCTCTGAGGGACCTTCAGACGCCGGTTCCGTTTTGTCCGGAGATAGTCCCTCATCTTCTTTGGTGGACTGTCTCCGCCAACGTGCTCCAGGGAACGGCCTTTGGACAGCCGAGGGAGTGCCGTGCCATCACCACCGACACCTCTTTGAGCGGGTGGGGTGCCTTTTCCAACAGCAGGACATTCTCAGAACTTTGTACTCCGGAAGAGTCACGCCTTCACATCAATTTCTTGGAAACGGAGACTGTGTTCAGGGCAGCCAAGGCCCTGACTCCGCTAGCCAGGAGCAAGCTTCTCACCGTCTTTTCGGACAACACCACAGCAGTGGCTTACATCAACAGACAGGGAGGCACACACTCAATTCCTGTGCTACAAAGCTTGGATCTCCTCCAGTGGTGCCAGGCCTTAGACATTGTCCTTGTAGCGTCCCACATAGCAGGCCGGGAGAATGTGTTAGCGGATGCATTGTCGCAGGGACGGGTGCAGCAAGGCGAGTGGTCACTGGCCCAGCCCTGGGCGAATCTTCTTTTCCAGCGTCTGGGCAGGCCACTAGTAGACCTTTTTGCAACGGCGGACAGCGCCAAGCTGCCGACCTTCTGCACAAGGACTTTCCATCTGGAGGCTTGGCGAGTGGACGCGTTCTCAATAACCTGGGACGGTCTGGACTCGTATGTGCTTCCTCCATTCAACCTCATCCCAAAAGCTCTGCACAGAATCAGGGGGGCCTCAACTCGCGTGCTCGTAGTAGCTCCTTTTTGGCCAAGGCAACCATGGTTCCCATTTTTTCTCCACCTCTTGGTGCAGTTTCCAGTCAAGCTCCCCTACCGTCCGGACCTAGTGTTTCAGGACAGGGCAGGATCCTTTATCCTCGGGTTCAGGATCTCCACTTAACTGCTTGGAGATTATCAGGGATTCCCTCCGAGAGACCGGGGTTTCTCCAGAAGTTGCGGCCCTGGCCTCTCGGTCACGTTGACCCTCTACTATCCAAACTTATAATTCCCGCCTCTCAAGATTCAGAGAATGGTGCTCTCAGCACCAGATTAGTCCCTGTAGTGCTACTTTAGCTTAGGTCACTTTGTTTCTTCAGTGTATTTTCAACAAGGGCAAGCAGGTTTCCACGATCAAAAATTACAGATTGGCGCTCAGCGCGATCCATCGGGGTTTCTCGGATGGCTCCGTCGTCGGCAACAATGACGTTATTTCAAAAAAAAATTTGGGGCATGGTTAACGTATGTCCTCGCGTCTGCATGTTGGCCTTGTCCTGGTCCATTTCTGCAGTCCTCCATGCATTGGCTGGTCCCCCTTTGAGCCTCTTCATAAGGCATCTCTTGCAGATCTCAATCACAAGGATGTGTTCCTGATCACCGTCGCTTCGGCCCGGCGTAGAAGCTGTCTTCATGCTCTCTCCGTTAAGGAGGGTCATATCATGTTTGAGAACCATGGGGTTCGCTTTATACCTGACCATTCTATTCTAGCAAGAACCAAACCATCAAATTCATTCTGGGGGACATCTTCATTCCAGAACTCGGCACCATGTCCTCCATAGGAGAGGACAGGCTTTGGTGCCCAGTCTGGGCTCTCAAGTGGTACTTGGACATGACCAAGCCACTTCGTGCTTCAACTCAACTGTTCATCATGAGTAAAGGTCCTTTTGGTCAGCCGCTAGAGATACATCTCTCGATGGCTGGTTGAGACCGTTTCGCCTTTTGCAGGTTCTAGCGTTCACGTCTACGAGGTCCGCGGTATAGCTCGAGGGCTCTTTTTGCAGGTGCAGATATCCAAGACATCTTGAAAGCAGCAGCTTGGCGCACCGCTACAACATTTGTGGTGTGCTACCTCTCCGACACTGTTTCAACGGAGGCTTCTTTTGGACGGGCGGCCTTAACCGGTTCGTCCTCTCATTCCTAGTCCTCCCACCTTACTCCTTTTGTCGGTGCCAGTGTAGTGCTAAGTAACGTCACTGATAACAGGTAGTGTATTAGTGATATATATTTTACCAAACTTGATGGTTTGAATATATATGAACTAATACCTATCTGTTATCAGCGCCCACCCCCCGACCCCGCTGACAGACGGAATGGTCTTCTGAACCTTGGTTGAGTGGGTTATCACCAGTTTTAGCTCGGGCTTAGGACCTGGTCGGTTCGTCTCCAAGTAACGTTACCCGTAACGTTTTTAACCTGATGAATCACAGAATAGTGCTTCACGGTTAATTTGTCTCTGGAGTTCTCTGAAGGCCTACGGGCAACGATGGGTATATTTATGTGGATCTTTAGTTGGTCATCTTCAGCGCATGGATTTAGACAAGTGGCCGAGGAAGATCCTTACACACCAAATTGTTGGCACTTATCTATGAGGCCGTCCAAGGAAGTGCTGGAGAGACTGCATAGATGATGATCTGGCGCGGCTAAATATGGTTGCAGATCTGGCCGAGGACAGGAAAGAGTGGAGAAAGTTAATTCATCCTAAAAGAGATCTTGACCATGAAGAAATCTAACCCTCGAAGACGTATAGTAAGTAAGTAAGTTTAGGATCTCCCGCCTTGTTGCAGGGTGTTCTTGTTCCTCTCACTTCGTGTTATAGATGTTGGTTTCTATACATAGCATGGTCCTGGTGGCTTCTGGGAGGTACTTCCGTCTTCCGGTGAGGAGTGCGGATGCCTCCAGGACCCATAATTCTCTGAGTAATACAGTATTTTAAAGGGTTAGTGATAAGTAACGTCGCTGCTAACGGTAGGTATTAGTGCATATATATTCAAACCATTAAGTTTTGTAAATTACATTGCCTACATACCGTTCACTTTGTTTATACCGACTGGTTGGCTTAACGGTAGAGCATCCGCCTTCCAGCCGGGTTAAGGCCCCGACCGGGTCATACCAAGAACTTTAAAAATGGAACATGCTGCCTTTTCGCTTGGTGTTCAGTGTTTAAGATTTGGAGCATGGTAAACAATCCAGTGTTCCACAACTAGGAAAAAAGGTCCGTGGACGGCACTATTAAACCTTGTTGCAACAAACAAACTTTGTTCTTGTTTAAATTAACTTTGTAATATTTTTCTTTGTTTATTTACTTTCTTGGCACATTTGCCTTTAACTGTCCCAGTGCTGTTAACTCCCAACAAACGAGCTCATGAATTTCGATTTGGTTAAAATTGCTGCTAAAAGGACAGTATTATCACTAACATACTTTACTCAATGCTGATGTTTCTATGCTAAAATTACATGTTATTTTCGTCTACTACTTAGGTCGTAGAGAAATAATACAGTTTATCGAGAAGAAAGGCTGTAAATATGACTGGCACACTGTTCGCTCTAAGGTGATGAATGAGAGTAAAAAACTTGAAGAACGCTCCATGAAGAGGCATCAGGAATGGGAGGAGCTGCCAAGTACAGTAGCTAAGCCAAGTAACTGACTTCAGCAAGCTTGTACATTGTTTTTCTTTCTTATATATATCTTTGCTTAATTAATATTTGATCTTATTCTTGGTTAACTGTTGTGGTGTGTTGAACTTTCAACACCAAAATAAATCTGACACATTAGACATTACACTGATATTAAATGGTGTGTTACACCTATCTACTTGCTATATTTACATACAAAAGATGGTGTCTGTTGTATACTCCCAGTAAAATAGTGGTGATTTTTAGCAGCCTTGCTTTCTTACAACTTGCTGCCCACTTGTCATGAATTTACATGATGTTTTTCAAATCAGAAATTTAACCTTGAAGGTATGTGGTTAATTTTCTCCCCTGAGTACACTACTTAAAATACATTATAAACGATATTTATGTATGAAAATAATGAAGGTATAGCAGAAGTTTAAGAATGGTGTCACATGGGTATATTTTCATGATGATCCAAAAGTTCCCTCATTCTAATACCTGACTTCATTCTAACACAGTATTAATTGGTCACCCTATTCACCTCCTTGGAGTCAACCATATATTTAAAATAAGCATAGATAAGTATACTCGGTTCTTCTTCAGACGGGTCATACCAAAGACTTTAAAAATGGAACATGCTGCCTTTTCGCTTGGTGTTCAGTGTTTAAGATTTGGAGCATGGTAAACAATCCAGTGTTTCACAACTAGGAAAAAAGGTCCGTGGACGGCGCTATTAAACCTTGTTGTTAGAAATGAGCCGTTAAATCCAAACAAACAAACAAACTTCAGACGGTGACTTCAAAGCTTAACTCAGATGACGGTTGCAACATCTTGCAATGAATATTAATCGATGAAGGTTGTAAGATGGAAATTGCACCAATGTATTCCTGCTGGCAATTTTAATGTGTCCTCAGCATGATACAAATATCCATGTACTAGAATCACCCCAACTTGTATGTTGCCATCATGCTATTGCTGGTTAGAAATACCTTCTATATTTCTATCTTTTATTTATTTCATTTCCATATGAGTCTCGTGTTTTATTCAATTTATGTCTTCCTTGATTTTTCCTCTTTCAGTAACACATTTAACGTATATTTTGCTTTTGAGTAACATATGTAACGTATGTGTCCTCTTTCAGTAACAAATATTTTTCCTTTCAGTAAGAAATATTTCTCATTTCAGTTTTGAAAGGAAACTAAAGTGAAATGTGACCTCCCAGCAGGAGTGATATTTTATATCCTGTTGTGATATTGTGCGATAATGTCTGTTGGTTGGCGATGTTAAATCATGATAACCGGGGGCATGATTTGGCATTTCGGTTGTGATTAACTACCTCATTGCGGTCATGCCTGCCTCGTTATAATCTAGTTGCGTGTCGAAAAGAGCAGGGCGCGAGGGCCCAGTGGTAATTGTTCTCAAGATAATTATTTTTGTTGGTAATAATGTTCTTCATTCTACATGTGTATATTCATTTCATTGTTCTTGCTCGTATGAGAATGGGTCATACCCATTTGACCCATAGTGTTGTACTCCGACAAGAACCTCAGCCTGTTTTCTTTCCTTGTCGTAAAATTATTTTGGTTAAACATATTTAATTTGATTGTTCAGTTTTAAAAAACACAAGATCAATACTGTAAGTGTACTTCATTTTGTCAGTTGTTTAGTGATATTAATTTCGATTTGATTTTACAATTTTTAAAACAAAATAATTATTACAAGAACATATAAAATAACAAAATAATTTTGTCTTGGTATGAAATACTAAAAGTTAATTTTTTAATAAAACATTCAACCTTTGTTGGCACTAATATAGCCTTGTTGCTGATGTGCCGTTAAGCATACATTTCTTTCTTCATTTCTATAATTACTTCAGTGATTTTAATTGAAAAACTTGTTAATTTATGTCTTGCGCCATTATGAAAACAATGTATACTAGAGTACTGTAGTTGAATATTCACAATAAGAGTATATTCTTAAAGTACATTACTGTTGGTTTGTTCAAAAATGTCATTCATTATCCTGGTCATATTACAAGATTGATCATTCAGCAAGGTAACATTTATAAATATAAATGGGCTGTAACATTGAATTGTTGGAAGTTATGGGCTGTATTAGGAAACCATTATTAACTCAAGGCATAACATTTCATAACTGAATGATAAGTCATTAAATATAGACATGTTTTTATTACTTATCGATGGTAAAAGGAATGTACATAATCCTGCAGTGATTGCATGTGTGTGTGAAATTTTGCTCTTGTAAACATGGTAACTTAAAAAGTAAAGCTTGGCCAAACTTCATCTTTCGTAGTTGATTCACCGTAGGGAGTGCAAGAACTCTATTATTGAGATCACAGTAGGTAAAAATTTAAACCACTGTGAACCCCATAACTTGAGAAGAATACAGGTTTGTTTATATTTGATATGTTGAAGGTGGCGGTCAAAGGTAATTTGAGGTTACAGCAGGTATTTGTAAACACTTTGTAAACACCATAATTTCAAAAGTACAGCTTTTTTCTTTCATATTTGAGGTTGCATGTTCAGGCGTTGACCGGGTCATACCAAAGACTTTAAAAAGTGGGCCATATTGCCTTCTTACTTGGTGTTCAGTGTTTAAGATTTGGAGCATGGTAAATAATACAGTGTTCCACAACTGTAAAAAATTATGTGGTACAATTCAAAATCTTGTAACTTTGTAAACACTAAATTCAGAAATATAGCTTTGTTAAACTTCATATTTGGTATGTAGATTCATGTGTGCAAATTCAACATCACTTTCGTTTTTGGTCCAGATCTAAGTTCATTTGAGGTCATGACTTGCGAAGGTCTTCCAATCTTGTTCAAAACTTGCAGTTCCTGATATTTAAAAAAATAATTTGCTCATGCATGGTTAACATAATTATTACATATTATAAATTCTGTTCAATTATACTGATCATACGGGGTCAAATGTGTGTCAACAATTTTAAATTGCTCCCATTCATTTGTTTGTGGGATGTTTGTACTGAAAATTGGCTGTATTGTTTATTCTTCAGGGGATTAAATATTATTTCTAATTGGCAAATTCACTTCTTTCTTTTGTATAGGTGTATATGACAATCGTACATCTGAAATCTTGTAAAATGTAATTTCAAAAAGCAATCATTGTTGAAGGTCATATTGGAAATGTAGGTCTACAAATTTCAAATTTATATCCTTAAAGGCTTCATTAGAACCTAGCCAATGAGGTAAATAAGACCTAACAAATCATTGTGTGTGGTACAACACCCACCAACATGTTCATCTTTGTCCAGACTTGGTCACGTATATGTTACTTCTAGGATGCCTATATTGTGCCTAATTAATTGGTTCTGATATTAGTTGTCTTTTGATTTCAATGGGTACAAACGACCAGGTTATATATTACACAATAAATGGGCTGACTTGGCTATCTAGTTTGGACCCATGTGATTAGCCAGATCATTTCAAATTAAACCCAGGTGATGCCTCAACTGATGAATGCTGACTGAACGTATATAATATGTCCATCTACAATGTTGAATTTGATATACTTATTTATTTTCTGAAAAACTTGGAGAAATATGCATGTTCCTATTCAGGAATTGAGTTATTGATATATGCTTATTATGCTATATATATGCAAGGTATTGATGATGAACATTTCATTTTTTGTGGCAGTACTTCTGAAAGGAAGATTTTAAAAATGCATCTATGCTGTACATAACTTGTGGTACAGTAGGATCATCATACTTTGCCCATTGTTTATGAGTTAGTGGTGAATAAATTTGAACTTTCAACTTCAGTCTGTGTGTATGCCTGTCATTTTCTATTTTGAAGTTTAATAAAATTCTTTAGTTTGTGTAAAAAAATTACAACATCATCAGCAGTGTTGTAGTGACTTACTCAAGACAATGACTCAACTCGATTTTAGGGGTCATTATCAAAAGACTCTAATTGACTCCAGTCCCTTCCTCGATAAAGTTATAAATTTTGATTCAATTAAAATTTTCAAACTATCAAACCAGTTTATCTTATTGTCAAGCAGTGTTGTAATGACTAGTCAATGACTATTCTCGAGTCATTGACTCAAGTTCTGATTTTAGGGTTATCGGGCGTGTCTTTAGTGCCTAAATAGGGACTTGTCAATTAGTCTTTTGGATGTAGTGAGTCCCTTACTTGAGGTGACTACACAAGCTAAGTGAACACCTCTAATCTACTTGTATGTGAAAACTTTACTACCTTGGGATTCAACTTGACTCAATTGGCTTAATGGTAGTGTCCACTTTCCAGACGGGAGTTCGTGGGTTCAAGCCCCGGCTAGGTCATACTAAAGACTGTAAAAATAGGGCATGTCCTTTTGCTTGGTGTTCAGTGCTTAAGATTTGGAGCACGATAAACAATCCAGTGTTCCACAACTGGAAAAAAATATATGAACGGCACTATTAAACCTAGTTGTTAGAAGTGATGGAATATCAATACTCCTATATGCATACCTTTATAATAATAAATTTTCGTTTGACCTAAGCAGATACGACTCTCTAGTCAAGCACTCTACTCGATACTACAGCACTGATAAGGGATGACACTGTTTTAACCCCCATGAACTGGAGGTTCTGTATTTAATTAGACTGCCTATTCTATACATGCACATATTATATGTACACTTCATTGCACACAACCCAAATATTTCTGCAATTTAATGAGCAGAGTTCCCAGACTTCTATATTGATATTTTGTTTGTAGACAATAGCTGTTCACAGAGTTATCTATTCAGAACTCATTCCAATATATTGTGGTTTGTAATGCTGGGTGATTTCAAAGAACTAAAGCCAACTATGATTTAAATACTGTCACTTCAGTGAACCCCAACAGGATATAATCAACTCTAAAAATAAATATATTTGAAGCAGAATAGACTAATGAATCTGAATAGGCCTACTTTTAATAGAAAGGTTTTCACTACACAGGATTTTCAATTGAATTCTAGAGATTATTTTAGCTTTAACTATACAAGGCCAGAGAAAAAATGTTGGTGCAGTGTACACTCAAGTATACATGTGTTTAGATTTAACAAAACCTGTATCACAATTTGTAATAGCTATAGTGGTCTTGGGAACATCCCGTAAATAACATGGACCATACATTGACGGTTTATGCACAATTAATGTTTATTTCATTTGTTCAGCTATGGAGAGCCATTGTAGCTTCCTTAACACCGGACTAATTTGATCTTGACGCTTTGTATGTATGAGTGATACTCCATGTCGGCAATCCGTATATTTCTATTTACACTTTCCACAATGGAAACGTACTATAAGAAAGTGTAAAATTTGTGCACGTTTGAAGAAAGATTAAGACCAACATTTACCTGAGCCATTACACGCGTTAGATCGAGCATCCGTTATATCTCTAGTCAGGCAATCATGTTCAAAGTTACTTGCACATAATTAGCCTTATTTCATAGTGATTTCTTATTTCATGTGTCTTTAATATTTCCTTAAACATACCTTGGGTGTACACAATCTTTTGTTATTTTTTATTTTGGTCATTAGGTGCTCACGATCATGTACACCTAATAATTTTTGGCAAGAAATAAAAATCCTACAATTTTTTCCTTTTGGATTAGTAATCTTTAGGAGATTTTGGAAGATGGTTGAGAGTATCAGAAGGTTAGTGGTGGGCTAAAATCGCTTAGGGAACAGAAATCTTCATCATTACGGTCAACGCAAAGTCGCCCTAATAGCACATATAGGAGAGTATATATGTGTGTTTCTCCAGCCGGGAGGTCTCGGGTTCAGGTCCCGGCCGGGTCATACCAAAGACTTTAAAAATGGAACATGCTGCCTTTTCGCTTGGTGTTCAGTGTTTAAGATTTGGAGCATGGTAAACAATCCAGTGTTCCACACCTAGGAAAAAAAGGTCCGTGGACGGCGCTATTAAACCTTGTTGTTAGAAACAAACAAACCTTTAATATAGACCCACATTTCCCCTTTCGGTAGCATATTTAACTGCAATCCCCATTTGAGGAACATATTTAACAATACATTTCCCCTTTTAGTAAAATTCAACTTTCAGTAACAAATTTAACATGTATTTCCCCTTTTATAACAAATTGAACAGATATTTCCCCTTTCAGTAAGGAGTTGAATATATATATATATATTTCCCCTTTCAGTGAATTATGTAGCATGTATTTCTCTTTTCAGTAACTTATTGAACGTATATTTCCTCTCAGTAGCGTGTACATGTTTCTCCGCCAATACCATCTTTCCTTTGGTTGGAAGTCAAAATATATAGTATTGATCGATTATTTTCAGTATTGTTATTTGAAAGATTGAATAATTTACTTCATAAAATTTAATGAACCTTATTTTCTCTCTTGGTCTTTCTTTTCTGCTTTATCATTGTTTTCAGTAATCCATTATGCACATTGTTTTCCTATATTATACTAACCTTATTCTACTCTTAAATTAACTTGCTATTTTATCGTTTATTTACTTTCTTGGCACATTTGACTCTGACTGTTATGATGCTGTTAATTTCTTAACAAACATAAAATCATTCACTATTGCATGGATATGTTGTTAAACGTGAACTGCCGAAATAAGTGTGTCAATATACCACTGTTGCCCTTCTCATGCCGTGAAATTACCGATGATCTACCTTTAACACGCAAGCCCCGACCATTAAACGGAGAAGTCGGGAAATGAATCTCTGAATAGAATCACAAGATCCTGGTGTGTGTCCTGTGTAAACAAATCAAACAGACCTACACAGAGTTGATGTTATGCATACTACTTAGCAATGGGAATCTCCACAGTATACTGACCATGCATATAATGACCGGATGCACCATTCAGTCATCGCACAAACACAAATGTAACCTGCATTCATACACAGTGGGCAGGAAATCAATTTGAAAGTACTGAATACTCATATCAGCATTTCCTGGCTATTTACCAAAGGGATTAAGACTTTTGGAGTAGGAAAGTAAATATAAATAAACTATAGGCGCTAATATGGATAGCATTCGACATTTACACATGTGTGGAATACAAATTATTGTGTATTCACAGAGAAAGGCACCTACAACCTCCATGCAGTATAACAATAGGACGGTTAAATACATATATAGTTGAACATTATATATGTGAGGCCTTTTTTAATAATGTAGGCCCAATTCCATCGTGGCATGCTACACGTAAATCTCAAATAAGAACATCGCTGAACTCCAATCAAATAATAACATAAATAAATACATTTATTTTGGTATTTTGGCACATTTGACTCTGACTGGGTGCCGTTAATTTCCTAACAAACAAACAAACTAGAAATGAAAGTAGTGGTAATATTGCCTTGATCAGCAAACCTAGCAAAAAGATAATATACAATTATTATATCCATGTCGGCAATCCTTATATTTCCATTTACACTTTCAACAATGGAAACGTATTATAAGAAAGTGTCATATTTTTGCACGTTACCTGAGCCATTACATGCGTTAGATCGAGCAGCCGTTATATTTCTAGTCCGACAATCGCGTTAAATGTTCAAAGCTACTTGCACATAATTAGCCTTATTTCATAGTAATTTCTTATTTAAATGTTATTCAATTTGTGGCATTTGTTCAAAACAATTAGTGTCTCAATATTTCCTTAAACCTACATTATATATGTTTTTCCTTGAAGGGTAGTAACTAGTAGTATATTCCCAATTGTTGACATTTAATATAGGCTCACATTTCCCCTTTCGGTAGCATATTTAACTGCAAATCCCCCCTTTGAGTTTCATATTTAACATATATTTCCCTTTTTAGTAAAAAAGATGACTTCTATTTATTCCTGAAAGCACTTACAGTATTTCCCCTTTTGGTAACAACTTTTACATATTTCTCCTTTTAGTAACAAATTTAACATGTATTTCCCGTTTTATATAACAAATTGCACATATATTTCCCCTTTCAGTAAGGAGTTGAATATATATATATGTTCCCTTTCAGTGAATTAGGTAGCGTATATTTCTCCTTTCAGTAACTCATTGGACATGTTGTACATGTTTCGTCATTCATTAATAAGATTAACAACATTCTCTTTTCGGTAACAAATTTAATATTGACTGCCATTTCTTTGGTAGGGAGCCAGAATATACAGTATTGCTCGGTTATTTTCAGCGTTATTTGAAAGATTAAATAACTTTCTTAACAACATAATTCACTATTGCTTAAATATGTTAAACGTATACTGCGGAAATCATTCTGTCAATATACCACTGCTGCCATTCTGTGTAATACAAATTATTGTATATCCATGCACGGAAAAGGCACCTATGACCCCTGTGAAATATTACAATATGACTGTGAAATAAATACTTCCAGTTTGTTCCGTGCCGCCCGTAATTCTATAATAAAAACGTCGCTGAACTCCAAAGAATAACATAAGTAAATACACTAAATTTTAGATCGCCGGAAATGATATTTCATGCCTTGCAAGTTTCGTGTCAAGAAATTTAGAGAGGTAATATTTTAGTACAACTTATGGAAACTTTTAGCCCAAAATTATTATTGGAGAAATAGGCTCAAATTATAAGCCTATATCATACATATGGCTGCAACATACGAAACCGAAATAGTTTGGCCAGGTGCAGGCGCGGATTCACCGATCCAGTGGTGGCGTACGCCATCCCCTTTTGCAACATTTTATTTTTCCTCATTCGGCTGTGTTTATGCACCCGTCATTCGTCAATCAGTACCTTGAACTACCCCACCCCCCCTCAAGCGTTCACCACGACTCACTTTTCGATAGAAATTCAAAGGCAAAGATTCACACTCTATTCACCAGCTTGGTAAAAAAATAAGGCAAAGATTCACCCTCAGTACATTTTACAAGAAATTTGGTTAGTCAAAGATTCATCAATCGTAAAAATCGTCCGCACAAATGTAATATAATGACAGCTAGATTTTGGTAATCTGGTAAACTTCGTCTGCGAACAACAAACATGTGGATGGAAGCATGTCGACAATGGATTATATACACTCCATTCATCTGTAATGTTGCATCTGACCAAGCATCGATCACTACCATTTTCGAAGTATTTGTTACAATTGAATTTTGAATCAATATATAAAGATTGAACAATAATTTACTACGGCGCAGTAATTGAAACTGATTGAACCAATATAGACCTGCAATAGTACTATTAATTGTATAAGTATTAGAAAACGGCAAACAGTCTATTTTCTACCTTATCGTGACAAGATCCCCAATGCAGTAATTATTATATGACAATACTTACTCAAATAAATGTATCGTATGTCGACTGATCGCTGAACTCTATTTTACGTTAAAGATACGACACCCATTCATTTTCTAGTTGAAATTATTCGTTGAAGATTCACAACAGTAATATTGTCATTAATCAAAGATTCACAACTTCGCGCATTTTTTGTACGTCAAAGATTCGATGTCGAGTCGACATCGAATAATGACTTGGATTGAGGGAGGGGGGGTAGTTCAAGGTTCCGATTGACGGGTGCATTAGCGGACCAGCAAAACTGCTGGACAACGTCATCGTTTCATTTTGGGCTAAGAATACTTCCTAGGTCGCCGGAAATCACACTTCACAGATCTTGCATGTTGAATTTTGAAATAAATTTACATCCATTCTATTCATTTTTGGCAAATATTTAGTGGGGGAGTGGGGATAGGCATTTTCATGGGGACCCCGTGCTGACTCCACTGACGAAAGATCTTAATATCTTAAGACACGATATATCAATATAAAGGATGTTTAGATGCAATTTGGAAGGTATATGCAGGGACGTGTCATTTCCTACGATTTATAAGGTATTTTGAGCACATCAATTGTGTACGCTCCACAAAATATTGCAAAATTACAGCATTATTTTGCATATAACCCTCCGTAATTATTCAAAAACGTAACTATTGGACAGATAATCCCAAAAAATTGATAACACTGAAGAGTCCAAAATTTTGGGGGAAAGAAAACATTCTAAGACATGATATCCCAAAATAGAGGATGTTTAGATGCAACTTGTAATGCATGGGAAGTGTCATTTCTTGCTATGTAGGATATAATTTTAGCTAACAAAATGTGTAAACTAAAGGTGGCGCTCCGCTTAGATAGTCCCGTGGAACGAAATATCACGCCACCGCCTTTGAGAAATCATGGATCCATCCTGAGGGGGGTGTGTGTCTATATTGCGTCATTTAAGATCAATTACCTGTCAGTTGGAAGTCTTTAAGTAATTTGTCGCTACACATGTTGCTTGCTGGCCTTTTCTATGGATGATTTATCAAGCATTTCACACACTAGTTTAATTTACCGCCGACGACCCGCCATCGTGAACGTACATACGTTTGTTTGTCTTACCGCATCATAAAAGTCTAGTTGGGATACACTAATCACGTCTTGTACTGCGCAGTCGGTGGGTGGCTTATATAATATATATTGTGATGATATATTTGGAACGCCAAAATATATGTTTTCTATACTGTAGGTTGCAACCAGTCTTGAAGCAAGACTAGAATGTATGTTCCAAACTCGGAGAATTGTCGATCCGCCGGCCCGCATTTTCGATAGTCCATATTCTTTTCATTTTATAGTTGTAACACTAGTAGCAGCAAGTATATGTAAGCATATAGAAAGCGGGATATTAACACAAATGCGGGAGATTTAGACAGAGAGCGGAGCAGACCCCAAAGTACGGGTGACCCCGCCCAATGCTGGTGACTTGACAGGTATACAATTGTAGTCAAATATACATAATGATCCAACACAATCATGGCTTCAGAACGATCGTCATATACCCACACATATACTGTTAATCATGCGGTTAATACGCGGTTGCTTATCACTAATAATATAATTAGGTAAACAATTGGTAATAACACTTTGCTGCATTTTTATGTAAAACCGGGGAATTCAATTTACCCTACTAATGTTCGTAGCCATATGTAATTGATTTCCACCAATGGAAGAAGATTTCCCCTTTACGCCTCGACTATCGGGCGAAAGGCAATTCTTCTCAAAAGGGAAATATTGAGAAGTCGCCCGATGGTAGGTTTTATAGTAACATTTCGATTCGGCGAACTCAGTTTGTGACGTCATAAGTTATATCCTAATGTGTTATACTATGAAGCCTAAAAATACCACAGTCTTAACCGTTGATGAAAAACAATAACTTATGAACAAATTGCAATTTGTAGTGTATATATGGGGGTCTTAACTCATGTTTTTCTGAACTTCCCCTAAGGGTACAGTTTTTTCACATTTCCCCTAATGGTTGGATGCAGCGTTGATTATCATCTTAAAAATTCAGTGGCGTGTCAATATGTATTAACACGGCATGTAAACCTTCTCTCAGATGCAGGGGCGGATCCAGGATTGCATTTTAGGGGGGCGCAAACTCTGAGTTAGTAAAAAGACACATGTGGTGCGGGGGTCTGGGGGTCTTCCCCCAGAACATT
>JAODUM010000025.1:0-17335 GCA_025399915.1 Enypniastes eximia
AATTTAATCAAGTTCTACAAACAGTATGTTTATACGATACAGCGCGCAAACCTTTGAAGCCATAAGGCTCTTGTTATAAATTCAAACATAATTCAACCTGCTGGAAATAAAATGGAGGATACATTTAAGGATTTTGAGCAAATCTGTGAATTCCATTACACCATTTGCATTCTGTTTAGCATGTTCTAGTGATAAGAATGCAAAGCGCATTATAGGCAATACAACTTTCCATTTCAATGTTCTCCAATCGTGGTCCAAGCATATATATAAAGTTAAGTATACATTGAGTTACAGAATGGACAGTATTCAGACTGCTTTACTCCGCTCAGCTAGACAAACCCGTATTTATTGTTATTTGGTGAAGTGCATCTGAACGGACTGAATTCCATACTCTGACAAAGTAGATTCCAACCATATTTATAGGTGTAAGACATGCCTTAAAAGATTACATTTTGAGCAATATTTTTCTAAAGGAATCGATTGGCAAAAATATCCCTTACCGCTACAAAAGTAAAGTTGAATCTTGTTTCATGAGAAACATATCCTTTATCGTGTGAAATCATATACTTTGTCATCTAGTTACCCCAACGCTGGTCAAATCTCCTGTCTGATGTTAGACGCTGTTTTATAGTGAGATACCCTAATTGTTTCATAAGGATGTTGTTAAATGGCGTTTAGGGTAGATATGCCTATTAATTAGCAAATATGTCTGAGTTATGGTACAAATATGCTTCTCCTATGCTTATGACTACTCGAGAAATATAGGGTAAAATATTCATGTGAAGGTACCTTTCATTTTCAAACTTTTCAAGTAAATGCTGAACTTTAAGTGTACACGTTAACTAGTCATAGAAATTATCTCAGTCGGGATTCGAACCCTAATCTCCTGAGCATTAGATAGATGCTCAGTTGTTTTACCATTAAACTACTGAGGTTAGCTGTGCCATACTTGGTTATTTTACAGAGACAATGTTCCTTTTTTCCTTCCTTTTTTTTGGGGGGTGGGGATGTCTACAGTAGCAATTATGCTTAGCATAGCTATGCTTGTTTTTTTTAGGGCATTCTACCATAATTATTCTGATAACAATGAAATGTAGCTACAAAACATAGAATTGTAGAATTCCCCATTTTGCATGTTTCTCTTCATCTATTACGCACAATCACTTATTAACATTTACTATTAACATACCAACCAGTATAAACACGAGCAACTATTGCGCAGACATCTCTAGTAATGTCATTCGCCTCTATTAACGACACTCCCTTCTAGGTTTTGAAATTCGCAAAATAGATTTTCAAATATTCTCAAAAATTAAACATTCACTGGATTTGAAAAGAAGTCCCTAATATATTCAGTAGTGATATAGTGCTACATCGTAACTCGCAAATACTTACCATGGATATTCTCACGAATGGCATACGTTTATAAAACAGCAAAGACGCAAATTTAACAGAGGTGTTTTCTACTCAAAATATATAACATACAGTATAACTGCATATACCTCACAACTGCAATAGTAGCTAAAAACAGAAACACAACAACGTATACCGTAGGTACCTTTATAGATATGGTTTAAGCAACTCAAACTTTGATAGGAAGTTGATGATCAAGCATACTCGTGTTACACAAACAACATTTAAATCCGTAAATATATAAACCTCTAATTGGTAGTAACTAAAGAGTACCTTAATTTTAACCAAGCATCTCAAAGTATAACTAATAGAAGGTTTTGAATCTCTTATGCAAGATTATTGGATTTAGCAGATACCCACTTAATTAAAATTCATCTCGACTCTGTGGACCAGTATTTTAAAGTTGTAAACATTCCTTTCAGATAAAACTTCTTTTTTCACAATTTACCCTGACCAGGATTTGAACCTGGACTCTCCCAACAATAGGGGGATTCGTAACCAGCTAGACCACCAGGGTTTCCAGTATGCTGTAAGAAACTACTGCAAGACTGCAACACTGGAAAATCATAGAATAGCTGGTCTACTTTCTACTATCGGAAATTCTCTGATGTATGCTAAGGAAGCCTGGCTACGTTTAATTCTCCTATATAGTGTAACATATAACTTGGTTAATAACTGATCTTCCTATAGCTGAACAGCAATAACTTAACAGGGAAAGGATTTCCATATTCATTAAACTATCTGTGCCTGATCTATTATTAATAAGTTCATATTCAACCCAAACAGCTTACATCAGAAGAATCAGCGCAGAACTCATTCAAAATAGTCTGGCTGGTGACATCTTGCTGCTCTTCTGTAAAACAGCCAAAACCAATCTTCATATTTAGTGTTGCTGCAGAAATAAAGGAACAAATATAGGCAGCAATCAGCAAACTGGATGACTTCAGTTACGTTCATACTAGTATCAGAAACATCGGTCAGTGAAGATGCTAATGTATTAGTTGATATGTATAGCTACCTTGCATATTATCAACAATATATCAAGGTATAAACTTTAACTTATTAGGCCACCATATTCATCTCTTATTAGAACCACTATAAAAGAATATCTTATGATAAAACTGCAGGCGTTCGAATCTATTTCATTAATCCATTTCCTAGCATGGGATTCTAGCAAATTGCCTGAGTGGGTCATACAGCTAGGATGTATGATATAGTACATAAAAGCTTCAATGTGTTCGAATATTTATTATCTAGCGCAGAAGCACAAATCACCTGTACAAAGGTTTTTCATATCTTGCACATTTTTACCAATAAAATAGTGAAACTTGATAAATATGGGTCATATATGAAAAATCTGTGCAGAACTTATATTTTTATTTCATGGGTACAAACTAGTGACCTCGTTTACAAAACAATATAAAAACTGACCTCTGTCTAATCCACCATTTTTAAATCTTTGGTGTCTTTCACAGGGAACCTAAGAGTTAAATGTACTATGCAGCAAATTACAAAAATAAAATCCCGCATATAGACCACATAAACTGTAAAAGCATAGAACTATGATAAACTCGTTAAAATTTTATATTTACCAAACTGAAGATGATTCACAAAACAGGAGCCATATACGATTCCCACCGAAAACATGTTAGTTCTATATTACCACCTGAGAAATAGATTCATGTTCAAAGTTCACTAAAAACCTGAACGTTATTGGCCTTGAAGGTAACCACAACAACTGAGCCTATCTATGATGACAAAATAAGATATTACTACCTTTCCGTGAAAGATGTTCCATAGTGATGCTATGCTATTAATAATCATCCTTTCCATCCATTCTATTGGTACATCTTTGATGTTCCTGATATAAAATTTAAAATAGTTACATATTAATTTGTACATAATAGGGAAAGAAGAATGTTTGGTATACAGTAGACATCTGTCCCTTCGAATCGACAATTATTCAAATTCTCTGTTCATTTGAACTAATTGTCATTTCTCCTTGAATTTCCTTAGCAAATCCTTATAAATTCCCCTCCCTTCCCAATGTTTTGGAACAAGGTAATGTTTTACTCCCTTGGGCATGATAACCTCTCACACATTCCAATGATCAAGATATCGATGAAATGATACCCCACAAAAAGAAGGAATTATTTGTCAGTATGAGTTAAAACGTTATTGGTGTGCAAGATGAAGTGTGACATTAAAAGTGTGCATTATTGAGCATAAAACAGAGCTTCTCCCTCATAAGTCAACCCCCCCCCACACCGTGTTCACTGGACTTTACAGACAGTGCTGTAGCTACAGAGCAAGTATATGCAGTCTTGAATGAAATAATGCATACATTCGCTGACATGTGGAAGTTAAGATCAAAGGTGTGAGTATTACAACCAGTGGTTTCATTATCGGGAGTTCAGCTTTGCCTTGTAAACTACTGATTATTGAAGGGATATATTTAATGTGAGAGGAAAGCTACCTGATACATATTTATTCCTTGCAATTATGACTTTTAAATAGTAAAAGTAGTATACGGTAACAATAAAGAGATCTAATCAGATCGCCATCGAGCAAAAACCTTACAAGCTAAAAGTTTAGACTTGCAATCCGTGTATGGAGCATCCGGGCAAATCCCATACTGACTCTGTAAGCACTGACTTGTAAAACTCGAACATGTAAAGCTCATATCTGAGCTTCAAATTTTGTTTTCCAAATGCATATCCGTAGTGTGGTGAGTGACAAATCATAGCGGGCAGAGCAGTATGATTTTTTAACAAGAATAAAACGGCAGAGCAAAAGCTAAACAGCGTGTTCACAAAACTTTGTAATTCTTAAAGTTCTAGAAATTAGAAATTATCAACTGGAAGCCATGAGGTGTCTCCTGGACGGAAGAGATTAATTAATCTATTAATCTATCACTCACACATGTACCTATTGCTTAATTGTAAATATAATTCAGCTCAGGGACTTTTCTTCCAACCGGTGTATTAGGGAATATGATCACAGCTGCATTGTTAGTTAGGAGGAATATACAAGACGTTTTTACATTGCATGAAAATTATAGAATAATAACAGTAAGGGGATAAAACAACAGAATAATAACAAATAAATAACGAATAAATAAACGAATCAACGATAAAATAAAATAAATAAGAAAAAAGTAAAAATAGAATAACGTTCTTGAGTAAAATTTATGCAATAATATATACCTTATTTTATAGAGCTTTACCAGGAGCATACATTTATAGAAAAATACCTTTTTTCGGATAACATTCTTACTGCCACCTTAAAAAGATATTCCTACAAAATTTTGATCAGTGTCATTTTCCACAAACTTTAATTCACAGGAAATACACTAGTATTTATTTATTTCATGAATATTCAAGAGTCTGATATAAAAAAGGGTTTTAATTTATAGTGTAAAGAATAGCTTATTTGCCTGAATTGTCTAAGCAATGTCTATGTTACGGATAACTTGGTCAATCTGCTATGGCCACATTTATGATGGTCTTTAATACATGTCAAAAGAACTTGCTTGTAGCTCTTGAACTCATCAATCACATTAGAAATTCTAAAATCTACTGGAACAACATCAACATTTGTTTGTATGACCATCACCACTTGGAAATTCAGCAGGAACTGGAGTGTTATCTCCCTGCAGTGCAAAGAAAGAGTATAATGCATGACAAATTGAAGTAGTCTAGTATAAATTTACAAAAATTTGTTTTTTTTCAAAATTGTGCTCCTAAAATTTAAAATTAGGTACTGACCTGAGAATCATCAATAAAATTTCCTTTGATCATTGCCAAAATCTGTGATGGCTTGGCAATTGGAAGTTTTTTCTCATTCGGCTAAAAAGAGTGATAAAAATAAAAGGGCTGGATAAAACATGAAACTTTGTAAAGACAAAGTGCTCGCAATTCATTATAGCCCAATATGTAGTAATTCAGAAAATGTGGACTAATAAAAGAATAATAAATTCTATTCAGCTTAAGATAACAATTATAATAAAGCCATATTGTTTTATGAAAGTTTCCTTCATTAGAGCATGCATTATTATTCTACAAACTGCAGATAAAATTAAAACCTACAGGAAGTTGAAAAAAGATACTTACATCATAACTATTTCCTGAAAGGTTTACATTCTAAAACAGTCAAAAACAATAATCACTGTCATGTTTGTTGGCATAAGCATACCAGATTCATTAAACCACAATCTAATTCTTAACCAATTCAGCTTTGGAATGAAAGGCTGGCCACTGTTGGGGGTGGTTTATTTAATTTGTTGAAAAGCTTTTGTTTACCTGCATATAGTGCTCTCTATGTTCTTAATAAGTTAATGTTTATTGTATAATTCTAATTTCGGTAGTGTACCTGAAATACTTGTTCATTCTAAATATCATTTTGTTTTGTTTTGTCTCTACAACATTATATCAAGTGAAATTAATTGTTATGCAGTTCTATGTTTAAAAATTCAATTCAGTTTGTTAGGAACATTCGGAATGTGCATACATAGCTATGCATTTCATTATGATCTGGTTTACAAGTTATGTTTATATGCATATATTATAATATCGGGATTCTAATGTAATCTTACATAAGGCCTTCTGACATATCATCTGACATGAGTAGACAAACACCAAGAATGTTCTATACATTCAAATATTCACACAAACGAGTTTAACTTAGTATAAATGTCACGGTTTCTCCCAATTACAAAGCCCAAAAAGACTGCTTGTTCAGAACACGTTTAGAGGCCTTTTCATAAGATGTGTGCTATAACACATACACACCTCCAAACATACATTATTAACGGATGCAAGACACTGAAAACTGGATAAGAACACCTTTTATGGGTGCTATCTTTAGTAGATAAAAACATTCAGGTCAGACCAGTGTGCTCTTTGTTACAGATTAATGGCTTCAGTGACCAGACCATAGCAATGCCGGTGCTATTACATGGACAGGACACACAGGCCTCTTCAGGAATATCTAGAGCTGTATGCTGTCAACATCACACCTAAAGAAGTTTAAGTTTGCTATAGGGGTGCTACTCTGGTCAAGTTCTTATGAAATTTAATGTCTTGCATATGCTATAAACAGCAAACCTAAACAATTTTAGGTGTGTGCAGAGGTGTGAGTGTGCTGTCATGAATAGGCCTGGACACATATACCAAAAACTACAGCTTTCTCAATGCAATGCTGCAATCATAGCATCTTACGATTTCATGACTATACATAAAAAAAATACATACCTCAACATTCAGTGGCTTCTTGAATAAACCCTTAGAAAGAAAGAAAACATACAAACTTTATAAAAACAGATTTTTAAAATCCCAAACCAATGTTTCCCATGTTTAGAACCTGGTTATAAGTAGAAAAATGCTACTCAATGGTTGCTTTGTCTGTGAGCAGATAACATAGATTTTACTGCATTCTGTTCTATGAAATTTTGATGCTAAAGATATAGCTATAAGAAAGGTTTTCTAAACCATGTATACATAATAATTATACTGAAAAAATGACACTGTGATTGCAACAACAAATTGAAAATAATCAAGATTTTAACACACCGTTTTTCTCCACCAGGTTTCCCTACTGTCTCCGTAATCATAACGAAGTTCTGTGCCACACTGTATGTCCTTTAATGCAAACAAGCACAGATGAAATTTTCCATTAACGCTGACGTTTTTCATAACACAGTTTGGATAGCGCACTGAGTCATTCACAAACTTTGCCATCTGGATAGAATCTGTTGCATCAACACTAAAACAGAGTATAAAGCAGAAACATTTGTGTATATAGCCTAACTTTTATTGTTGGAAAGTAAAGCAAGAATGAAGGGACACTACATGAGGTCACAAAGTTTGATTATTGACCTGATATTTTTAGCATAGTACAGTAGTGAAAAGATGAACATCGAGGAAGAAACTATTTTATGAGGGAAGCCTTATGAAAAGAACTGGTAATATACATTTTTTACTCTCAATGAAACTTTCAGTAGCTTAAAATGATGCAAGCAATTCTAGGAAATATGCAATTCTGCCTTAGAATATTAAACTCCCTTTGCTTGTAGCTAATAATAACTGTGTTGCACCGTGTTTCTTCAGCTACAGTACACATCTGCTATCTAATACTCTAAAGAACCCATTGACTATGCTCGAGATAGCAAAGATAGCAACTACTAAAACAACTTAAACGGAGGGCTTAGGTAGGGGAGAGACATTACTAAGCATTTTATATCAACCTAAAAGACATTATCTGAAACAGACGTAAACTGTTGCATTTTAATTTTTTTAAGCCAGTGTTCTAGCTACTTCAACCTGATGTCCAGAAAAATTTAAAATAGCAAAATTGATGCTGACTGAAAAAAACTTTACTGAAAATGAGAAGAAAGTGCAAGTACACATCCCGAAAACTGAAAGAACTTGGTGCTCAGATTTTATATTTATGCAAGAAAGTGCAGTGTCCTGCATCTCTATAAAAGAAGTACTCAGTTGCGGAAATATTTCCTAATGTTGCAATAGTGCTTCAACTATCTATGATATGCCCTGCAGGTGGCGTCGTTGTTGAGCGTGGCTTCTCAGTGATGAATTTGATCATGAACAATCTTCAAAGCTTAATGAAAATAAACATTTGGAGACATGACAAACATAGAAAGAGATGTATTGAAATTTAACTTTTCAGATGTCACTATTTGTACTGTTGTCATTAATATTTAAGTGCTTTTATAAATATGACACCATAAATGATTATATTTTCTTCTCGTTCCTCTTGAGCTAATTGGTAAATACTCATTCATTACCTTGTGGATAAAACACTGTCCTGAGGTAAAACGTTGTACCCAAACCTTTGTGGTCTGTTTCTCGCATATCTGGTAGCATCATCTGTACGTTTGGCACATTTTAGATATATCGGTGTTTCCCTAGGAACATGCTACCATAGAGGAAAAAAGTAAGCATGTGCTGGTGATTCAGAATGTGTCAAAGATCATCGGGTGACACAATGTTTCCAAGGATAAAGAAAGCTTTTATCGTTAATCGTTTCCTAAACAAACCAGCTGCGTTCTCATTTGACAATAACTACTAAACCGAAAGCAAACGAGGGGCTATATATGTGCATAACGTAAATGAAACGTTTGTGGGCATATAATGGAAAATAGGAACAATAAAGAGCCTCATTAGGGCAAAAAATAAAAATTCAACTTCTACAACTATGGCAAGCATGCGATTTTTACACAATATTGTGCTAGAATAAACCATAGTTTCCCATGCTATTACCAAATTGGAATGCTGTTCTGCCTTTATTTGCTACTGTTTAACAGAATTGCAACAATATTTTACAATGGCATGGAGATATTTTTCTTGAGAATTGAGATTCAGATAAGCTTGCTAAAAGTGCTACAATGCTCCATATATAGCAAAACATTGGTTGAGGGTGTGTTAGTTGCGCCACTGAAACAAACAATTTTGAACATTGTTAAAATTTGGCACAATGTGGAACAAAGTTAATACTATTGTCAATTGTTCTACAACGGCTATATTTCTCAGTTTTCCCTTTCGTGAATGCACAGTAATTCTGCATAGAAAACAATTGAATATAATATAATATAACTTTATAGAAGTTTTCTAATCTTTGAAGTCAGCAAACTATCAGCATTGAAGATCCAAGGCTGTGGGACCAATGAACTGTAAGTAAATTATGTTCTGGATCTGTGTGCCTCTTAAAGTCCCAAAGAAATGGGGAAATCACAAATATAAAAGCAAAGCTAGTATCAAGAGCACATAAAATGACCTAAATAAAGAAATGATAAATGTATACAAAGTATAGGCTTGCATGTGGGATTGGATACTATGTGTACTACAGAAAGTTCCCCTATATTCCCAAGAGGATTAATAAAGCAATTCTATGCATACCAGTTCCAGGAATTTCTTTTCATTGCTTCATAAAAAAAAATAAAACTCCCAACATCTCGTTTCTTGTATGCCAGGTGGCGGCACTCTCCTTCTTCTTTGGTCACATGCTCGCCTGCATATTCCAGAAGGAAATCAGCCTTTAAAAAAACTTTTGTAGTAAAGACACCAAAACCTAAATAATTAATATCAGCATGTAAATACCCTTATGTGACAAAAATGTATCCTCCATATATAACTGGCAATGCTTACGATTTGGGTTTTTTTACAAGCCAATTAGGAAATATTAAAAAATGCTTTCTGGAATAGCAAAGCAGAAACAATCATAATATTACAGCATTCAGAAGGTTGCACATTCATTAATATGTTTAGGGGTTTGTAGTACAAGTCAGACAATTATTTCTTTTAACAGGCCTTCTGCTAAAGTTCACCCCTTCTCTAAAAGATAGTATTACCCATGCCAAAGCAATATTGCAATTGTTTTAGTAGAATATTGTATGCAATGCAATAACCTAAAAAAGACAATTGCACAATCATGAGAATTTTGCATTCACACGTACAGTATGTAGATATGGTCAATAATAAAGTAATAATACAGTTTATAGCAAAAATGTAACCTCAAAACAATATTCTTTGCTATATAACTTTTTATAGACTTTAATGTTATTGTTTGCACATAGTATTGACAGTACATAGTTCTTGCAGATTTGAAACTTTCTAAAATCCAATCAGATTTTAATAGTTATTCAAAACACAGCACACAACAATATCCCTCACACCTCACAAAAAATGGTCCCATTGTTTTCCATTACTGCAGATTATTAAATAAAGGAAAAGCTTGAATACTGGTAGAATTAAGGGCATATATATCAGAACATCATTTGTGCAGCGTTGACACTTATGAGCTACAGGTATACATTTTAAAAGAGATTTGAAAAATTAGCAAGATACTATGAGGTTCTACAGTATCATAGAAAGCATACAAACAAATAATTTTAGTGAGGAATATTAATTATATATGAACAAGTAATTGAACAGGCTACTGCAGTATAGAAAAATGAAGCAGATTTACATTTCTGAGCAGAATAATAGCCACCTGAGTGTGTTAAACATTGACAAAAGTAAAAACAGCTAGGTAGTGAGCATATAGCATGTCATATCTGTAAAAACATTAGATATAACAAATATATGAAGTCATAATATCAATAAAAGGAAAGTAGCAATGATGAATACCTATTAAGAGTGAACTAACAAAATACTAACACTACAGTAAGTATGTCCCACAATCGTTAATTCTAGGACAAAGACATATACGCACCAATGTCAGGACCAATGAACTTTCTAGTAAATCCTTCTTGGTCTATTTCTTTTCTGCAGAAGAGAGCTGCCACACCAACTGGGTCAGTTTTAATTGTGTTGGAGCGAGTCTAAAGATACAGTTATAAAATTGGAGCTGTGGAGGCATTTTACAGTATGTCAGATAAAACAATGACTTTATTTTTGAATGAATTTTCCAGTAAACACGTGTGATATACTTAAGCCTGGTTCCCACTATTAAGTGGTTAACTATAGCGGTCTCTCTTGTTTTTTGCTGATAATCATCCCATAGTCTGAACTACATGGCGACAAACTGTTAAAAGGTCCTCAATTTTATCTATTGAAATCAAAAGCAATGAACATGGCGATGGATATCAAAATGTTTTATTTCTATCAATTATGTTGGTAACTTGTGAGTATTGAAATTGGCATTTCAAAGGAATAAATAATGGAAATTTATTCTCTTTAAATTTTATAGGATTTCGTTGTAAGCCCTTGTGCTTATTTCAAGAACAAAAGTAAAACTTAGGAATGGGAGTTTCCTTTAGTTACATAGAAATATAGCTGAAAATGGCGAAGACAGTGGATCTTCAGAGTGATGAGATATTATCTTGACAATGAAATTCAAAAGTATCCCTGCATTTTACGTTTTTTATCCTGAGTTTTCGTTTCATTTCTTGCTTAGCAGACAGACATAACCTTCATTATGTTACATAAAATAAAAGCAGAAGGACCCTACTTCTTTCCAGCATGTTAATGAGGGAAATCATGTATTGAGTGACAAATTTTACTTATACTGTATAGTGGGAATGCTTTTTCAATGCACATAGGCAAAGAGAAAAGTGATGACTTTTTGGTGGAAATGAGATTCAGATCTGTTTGCTAGCCATGATAAATATGCCCCCTGTGCCAAAGAATTGGAGCAGGGTTCGAAAAACAGATGTCAATAATTTTCAGAATCTGTACACTCCAAATAAAATTGTACATCCACGTACACAATAAAAGATATTTGTAAGTACACGAGGAGTGTTCTCTTCATAACCATTTCTACTTTTAGCAGCAAATTTATACACAAACATACAATATAGAGTACACCAGTTTATTGAAGAAAAAAAAGTTTTTTGAGCCCTGCAGACCCTTATGAGTTTTTCTGTAAACAGAATATACAAAATATAACTTCCCACATATCATCACTGTGTATAACTACACGTTAAATAAAGCATTACATGATACTACTAAATAAACAACAACAAATGCTACTTACTGTTTTGCGTTTTGACATTTTAAATACTATATAATAGTTATACTAGCACCAACAACAAAGTCTTGGTGAGGAACGCTGTGCATCTAACTCCCTGAAAACAAGAGGACACGGGTACTAGAAAGGATAACTCTTTGATAAAAAGATCATGTAAACCTACTGTACAGGGAATGTTGTGCAGCAAAACAATACTAATGAATTAGAATTCGTTTTAGACACCACCAGTGAGTGCAGATGACCTTGAGGAAATAGACTTTACTATGACTATGTTCAAATTAGTTTTGCTTTTTAGTTGCTTAAATAATTTCCAACCAGCCTCAAGCAAGTTTTGATCAGATTTTCAATTGGGAACATGGCATTTTACATCTTCTTCCAGGCCCTAGCTAACACCCTGAAGCATGAAGTGTTTTTACTTTTCCATTGGACAACAATCTCATTGAAGACGTTAAAGAACTAATAATCCAGAACATATAGTAGTCTAGATAGTATAGCTACTGTATTAGTATTTTACAACTTATAAGCTAATATGTTGCCACATCAATGCCATATTCAGGAATAGTATACTTGCTGGGAGTCTGCTCCTAGTCATGACTAAAGATAAATTGCTTATACATTGTCTTTGGAAACATCTTGGAATTTGAGTACAATTTAGATTACAGTTTGGGACGATCTCAAAAATTTGTCCTTTCATTTACCGAATTGGAGCGAATTAAATCTCTCTTTTTAATGAAGTAATAATTTCAAGGCCAAATTTATTAACAAAAGGAACAAATATGGAACGTTTTAGAGCGAATTTATTAAATCGTTCTTCAATAATGCGTGTAAAGGAGAGCGATTATGTTTCGAAATGGAGCAAATTAGTGACTGATTTAGAGCGATAAAAGAACGAATTAAGACGATTTGAAGTGTGAACGTATTGTTACTGTATAATTCTTATGACTGATATTTCTGATAAGACGATTTAGAGTGAATTTAATTGATTTCATTTGTATATATTGAACATGTGTGATATTTTTTACCATGGTCATCTTAAAATAATCAGCTGTTATTTTTATAATCTTGTTGAGTCACAAGTCTTCTCACTAATTACACATCTCATGCACGATAAATTTTTGCCTTATCTTGTGCTACTGAATTTGTAATGTTCACATTTTGTCATGCAAGTATGATACGCTATTTTCCTTCGTAGTTAGGTTAGGTGCCATTTGAGAATCAAAAAACGGGTTATCAGAGATAGCGTAGAGAAAATGGATCATGTTTATTATATATATATATATATCATGAGTTCCACTATAAAGTGGAAAATGAAAAAAAAAAAACCTGCTCGTTATTGTTCAAAAATCATTGTTTTACCATATCAATACCCTAAATATTCAGAATCCAAAAAGATTTAATCAGAACGTTATATTTTACCTCAAAAAATTCCGATTGAAGATAGACCATTATTTTCTCTCAGTAATTTGCTGAAAATTGCTTATTTCTAAAGTAATGTTTTTCTGGGTAAAATATGTGTCAAGTTATATTTCTTGTGCAGACACAACCATCATGGCATGAAAATAAAGGATCAAATAATTTTAATTAGAATATTATAAGAAATATTTGCTAAAATGTCGCTCTGACAGTGACGACTTACAATGTCCCGTTAGTCACACAATAGTAACAAAACTTTTTTCAGGTGCATAAATAAAGTCCTAAAAAATGCCTTACTTATTGGGGCACTAACAATTTAGTGTGTGTAAGGTACCTACAAACTTTCAGTGTTAAACTACCACAGTAAGTAACTTTTCTCACAGTCAAAAGATTGTCCCGTTAGTCACAAAATTGTGATGATGTTGGACTTATCCAATTTGACAATTATAATCACACTTTTCTGCTGGCAAATTGTTATGAACATACATGGGTATATTATTTCACTCTTTTTGGTAAACAATTGGTTTAAAACAAGCAAGGCACACAGAAAAAGCTATACTGTTGACTAATTAAAAATGTCCCGTTAGTCACAAATTTAGCAGCAAAAAGAAAGTTTAGTGGGAAAATGAGGCAGCATTTGTATAATGTCATTCATTATATGTTGATAAAATGTTGATAGCAACATATTGTGCAAATATTAATGTAATTATGCTTCTTTATGTGTCATAATATAAGGTAGTCACAATGTGTCCCATTAGTCACAAAATGTGGTTAAGTGTACATGTAATGTCTTTGTGGGTTATTGACAAGACTTTATTCATGTTAGTATCATAAGATAGAAGAAACAGTTACCCTATCAAATAGTAACCCTATCAAATGCAGCAAACAGGTGGCAAAGCAATGATGTGATATCATAGTAGCAATCAAGTAAATGCTTTAGTTAACAAAGTTAATTTTGAAAAAAAAGTTTTTTTTGATTTAATAGGATGGACCAACTTGGTTTAATTTTAGTGTTTTAAGCCACCCGGTATGGATTTTCCCCAAGATGCTCTTAAAGATCAGTCTCTGGATTTTGCAGGTCTTGCCAAAGGTAGGTATTACTTTAGGTATACTTTATCTTATGAACTAAAAATATGTAAATTTTATAGGTGGCTTATTACTGACACTTCTAACTTAACTAATGACAGCTCTTTTTCTATGCAGGGAACTTATCATGGTAAAAAATAAGCCAGTTGAAAGAAAAGAAAAAACTCCAAAAACACCTGCTGAACGTCAAGCTGAACGTAGAAAATGAATTAAATCTGATACACAAAAATATAGTGAATATTTGCAAAAGCAAAAACTACATACACAATCCTATAGATTAAAGCAGAAGGATAAAACAAATCTTCTCTCTGATGAATACAGGTCTTTGGAGGAAGTTACCAAGCGACATAACGAATGTAAACGAAAGAGAATATACAGAAAGAACTTAAAAGACAAAAAACAATCACAGAACACTCCACAAATTGCATCTCCAAATCCTTATCGTTCCAAATCCAGTCTTGGCAAAGCTGTGTCTAAAGCTAGTGGTGGTTTACCATACTCACCTAGAAAACGTCGCGCTGTTGTCAAGGAATTAGCATTTAAAGTAAAGCTTTCCTTTCCACTAAAGAAAAAAAAACAAGTATTAATGAAACTGTCAAAGGAAGTCATTGAAAAAGTACAGGAATTATACTTGAAAGATGACACTTCAAGATGGACACCAGGCAAACAGGAGTATATCACAGTTAAGGATTCTAATGGGCAAAAGGAGAAAAAGCAGAAGCGCTACCTGCAATTAACATTGCTGGAATGGTACAGTTTGTTTAAAACAGAACATCCTGAAATTAGTATTGGTAAAACAAGATTTTGTGAGTTACGACCAAGCCATGTAATGCTTTCCAGTGCTTTACCTCGAAATGTTTGTCAATGCAAGAATCACCAGAATATTATATTACTTTTGGAGGCATTCCATCAGGTGGATAAGCAAATGCCATTATATTCTTCCAATTTCCCAGACAACCTGGTATGTTCAAATGCAACTCAAGCCTGTTGGTTTAATGAATGCAACACTTGTAAATATGCTAAAATATTTGAAAAAGAATTTCCATTGGAATCATTGGTATCTCATAAAGAATCATCATCCGAAACAGAGGACTGCAAACGAGGAGTTATAAAATGGTACCAATGGGAGTCAGCAGTAAATCCTGCATCAAAAAGTGGCAAAGAGAGAATAACTAAAGTAACGAAAGAGGGTCCTATTGAAAACCTTTATGATGAGTTCCTATCAAAGTTGCCAAGTTTTATAAAACATTCATTCATCAAGCGGAAGCAACATGCTGCATATGAACTGTGTAAGGAGCAACTAACAAATGAAAGGGCAATGATTCAAATTGATTTTGCTGAAAACATGGCTTGTGAATGGCAAGACGAAATCCAGGCTGCTCACTGGCATACAACTCAACTTACAGTATTTACATCAGTGCTATGGTGTGGTGCAGAAATTCCAATAAGTTCTGTTATCATATCAGATGAGTTAACCCATGACAAGGAATGTATAACACCATTTGTTGACAAACTACTTGATTTGTTACCAGAACAGGTCCACCACGTTGATGTTTTGGTCTGATGGTCCTAGCAGTCAATTTAAAAATCGTTACATCATTTCTGCCATCACGTTTTTGCAAAGTAGAAAAAATATTACATTGAAATGGAACTATTTTGCATCTTCTCATGGAAAGGGACCGGTTGATGGTGTTGGCGGCATAATCAAAAGATACAGTATGTGACTTCACGAATGATTCAACATAAGTTTATTGTGCAAGACATAGATTCATTTAAGGGACCGTCGCCAAACTTCGGCTACGGTTTAGCCGATTTTAAGCGAACACGTAACGGCTATTTACCTGCAACATCGGCTATTTTATTTCATCGAAGCGAAATAGCCGATCGCATATTTGATAATTCGGCTATTTTGAAATTTCCTTCGTCTAAGCATCGGCTATTTTTACTTTCTTGACGGCTATTTTTCGGCTATTCTTCGGCTATTCTTCGGCTATTTAGCCGATGCTGATAATAATTAATATTCCCAACGGTAATGTTCTGTTAAAATACTATATTTGTGGAACGTATATAGACGAACAAATAAAATAAATTCCAATGCTTTAGTGTTCCAAGCTAATCAATTTCAGGAATGTCCCAATCTTAGAAAGTTTTTTGATCATCCGATCGGCAATAAATTTGTATTAAATTAAACATTCATAGGAAGATAAAACTAGCTAATTGATAGCATTTATAGCAAATATCATTTTTATTTACGGTAGAGACAGTTTATGTTTGATAAAGCGTACTTATGTAAGACGTATTTCTCCCGTTCTTAGAATACACAATATTAGATTCTGCTTCGGACGTTATTTAGTGCGTATATGTGATAGGTATATATATGTGACGCTCCATAAGAAAACCTACCTTTTTGATTTATACGCGTATTTCTCAAACAATAGAAATACGATTGAAAAATACGAAATTCGTATTTACTCAATATGCTTCGTATTTTGCAGATATGGGGTGTCAAGTCAATGGACTCCGCTGAAATAGGCAATGTTAAGAGCGTGAGAATCTGCTGCAGGACTAAAACGGATGGGGAAGAAGACACGAGTGAAATATATTAGCAGTATTATAAATGTACAGGTGTTCAGGATGATAGCTCCCGTCCAAATATATGAAACTTGCTCAAACCTAAAAAGAGAAACGAATTGACGTGTTAGCAGCTTCAATCTCACTATACTTTATGCCTCTTGAGCTATCTTTCTATATTGAGGACTGGGGACGAGGTTGTTGACTCAATAGATTGGTTTGAGATGCTTTTTTCGTGTTCAATTGTTTCTTCAGGTGCGAGGTCGACAACGCCTTCAAGATAATGCAAAAACCATGGTACGTACTAATAGTGTATATCTTGTAAGAACTGCTCACTCTCCTCCACTGAGTCTCTCGTGATTTCAAG
>JAODUM010011128.1:0-17041 GCA_025399915.1 Enypniastes eximia
TGTATATATAATGAAATAGGAAATAATATTTATTTTAATTTTTCACAATGGTTTCATTAAAAATCTGATTTATAGCTACTTTTGAAATATTTCTGTCAGACCTGGCTGTTCTCTTATGTTATAAACTAATAGTGTGAACATATATATAGCTATAAATCAGATTTTTAATGAAACCATTGTGAAAAAGTAAAATAACTATTATTTCCTATTTCATTATATATACATGTTTTTCCAGTCTAAATTAATGGGTCTTGGTACTAAAATACAAGATTTCTCTTCTGCTGAGTCTTCCCCCTTATCTACATAGATTTTAAAAGTTGTAAAAGTTGTAAAAATGCAGAAGAGAATATAGTATTGTTGTTGTTGTTATTTGTTGCTGTTGTATAATACTAATGTACATAAATATAGACTGACATACATCATGGTCAAAGTGTAAGATTTAAATTGTCTAAAAAATTCTAGAAACTGTGCTACAGTGCATGAAGAAAATAAACAAAAATTGGCCAGCAAGCCCAAACAGCTAGGGAAACTTCAAAGTGAAAGTTCAAAGAAAACAAAAAACAAGGACTTTGTATATAAAACTACGTCCTATATATTAAAACACATAATCATTTAAACGTACTTACTCTCGTTTTTTGGTTACTTGAACGTTTTCTTTATTTTCCATTGAAAATTTAAACAAGTTGTAGCTACGACTTCAAACACTACTTTCGGGGTCGGAGGAGAAGGATGGAAAACGTAAGAGGGGAATCTTCCTTAAAAACGCATGCGCACTTTACTTATTTCATAGCTATCTCCGTCGTAGAAGTTTCCCGTCGTTGTTTCGTATAGGTGCCTAATGTCGGTATTAGAACAGCGAGGTATCCCCTTTTCATTAAGCGCTAGACCAGAGGGAGATAACTTGTTGAGATGAGCGCCACTTTTACCATCAGCTCCCATATATCTTCTTATCGTACGAAGTGCAACTCATACGCTGAGTGTACGACATCTGGACTCGAACTACCGGCGACTTTCCTACAAATGAACTATTGTTCTAACGACTGAACTATCCTGTTATATTTATATACCTCAAGGGAAGAAATTTTAGTGAGTTTAGCCTATGGTTTAGCGAAAAAAACCTTTTTTCGCTAAAATAAATTCCCTCTAATTACTCATTTTTGGATTATTTGCTAAATTCAATTCTCGCTAAAAAATACCAAAAAACAGGAAAGTTCGCTAATTTTTTCTAAAATAGGTAATACACAAAAATAAAACTTCAAATCATCATCGGAATATGCATCAGAATCAGATTCCGATGAATTTGAAACAGACAACCGGAAATAAAACATTATGTATGATATAATCGGTTATGTTATGTTACATAGTAAAAAAAAAGGTAATTACTAAAAGCATTTGAAGTTGATTTTTATTTTGTTTGTCTCTTTACATGGTTTGTTATGAGCATTTTCTAATAGCCATTTCATTATTTTTTTTGACCGGTATTCGCTATATTAAATCCTCGCTAAATATTTCACAATGCCACATTCGCTAAATTAAATCCCCGCTAAATATTTCACAATGCCAAATTTCACAAATACAACATATTGACCTCTTCGGCGGAAGATCTTCTGGACAAGGCCTTTTGTATTATTTTTTTCATATGCGGTTTTAAACCGTTAAAGACAAAGAAAATAGCTAAGAATAAAGCACAAGTATTATTTTTTCAGCAAGCTTTTCTTCGCTGTGTTCACCAATAGCAATGGATGGATTGGAAATTACTTTGTTTACAATTTTTATAATCGCCGACGACGAAATGTATAATTGAGCTTAACTCTATGACAATTACTCTTTGGTATATATTCCTCATTTTCCATGTCAAAAGAAGCCCTGGAAACTAGGTACTATCCTTAGCTGCAATTTTTAAAAATAGCTGAAATAGCTATGAAAACGTTCGGCTGAAAATCTTTCCGACAGACACAAATTTGGACGGAAAATGTTTCAGACAAAATAAAATCCGAAAATTTTCGCTGTTAATGTACACACAGCTCATATATATCCACACATCTGCAGAGTGCGCAACTGTTAATACAGGTGTTTACGTTGGCTGATCAAATATATTACGTTTAGTTTCGATTTGTAGTAGTACCAGATCCTTTGTTCGTTATGTTAAATCTGTGGACGCCATACTTTACACCAACCGCGTTACCAATTGATCCTGTCTCTGCTTCATGAAATATGACTTGTTTATGATACTTCTAAATGCTATGCTTAAGGAATAACCAGCGTGGTTTGAAAACAAAGTTGCTTCCATAACACTTATGCAAACTCATGTTCTCCAGGCCTTATACCATAGTATCTATAAGAAACCAACTGAAAGGAGTTGGGATGTAGTGTGATACAAAATCTATCTTCGCAATGGGAGGGCCCTAAGTTTATGGGCTAATAAGATGTTTACTCAGTTATTTCAACAATATATAAACAGCCAGGTATAACTACGGTATACTTCGTATTTAGCCGGTCAGTTGCAGACAATATCGAGATGGAATTGACTTCATTTATCGTTTTTTGTTTGGATGTTGCAGCAAGTATCAGCAATTTCTCTTCGAATAATCAGGCCTTAAACGCAAAACTACAAACGTTGCAAATTCAGGTTGATGCGTTGAAGCAGCGAGTTTCGATATCATCACAGTACTGTCAGTTGCAATCCGTAAGTCCATGTGGCCCGTGCATATGCGTAGATGATCGAGACACTCTGGAAAAATATTATTGTGATTGTCAACACTTGGCACCTCGAAGAGATTGTGTAGAATTTTATCAGGGAGGTTTCAAAGTGAACGGAATATATCGAATCTCTGAGTTGAAATTGAAAACTATTCAAGTTTTTTGTGATCAAACAACTGACGGTGGTGGTTGGATAGTAATCCAAAGACGAGTGGACGGTTCAGAAAATTTTTATAGGGATTGGCAATCTTATAAGAATGGATTCGGAAGATTTCAGCACGAGCACTGGTTGGGAAATGATAATATTCACATATTAGAATTACAATCAAAGTTTGGAAAAGGGTCAGAACTTCGTATAGACTTACATGACTGGAACAATAGACGGGGTTACGCAAAATATAACATGATCCAAGTTGGCAATGAAAAAATAAAATATCATATGCATGTCCGTGGTTATTCTGGAAATATTGGTGATTGGTTATATTATAGCGATAACATGAAGTTTTCAACCTACGACTCTGATAACGACAAAAGCTCTGCCAAATGTGCCCAGGTAATTTTTCACAAGTCATTCATCTTTCCTCTTCTACTTCGTTCCCAAGGCTTCTTGTCTTTTTGAGGGCTGGAACAAGTGTTTTACACACAACAGGCAAACAACACAAAACTCAATCTCGTGCCTATGTTACAGCCGCTGCGCTTTTTTGATAGACAGCTTAGCTTATACCCATGTCGAGAAGGCAAGATGCCCTGGGAACGAGGTTGAACTACCTGTTATTTTCTATCAACTCGGAAGAGAGTTGTCAATTTTCTCGGCCAACAAGTTTGATAACGAATACCTTTCGACTTAGAAAACTGTGGGAGAGAAACAACCTCATTCCCAGGGCTTCTTGGCCGAACCTCTACCCCATTAAATCAAAGAGTATTTCAGCCAACCCCAAACCGCTACCTCGTTCAAATAGGCTAGAAGTCCTGGGATCGTGGTTGGGAGCATACACGTATTTAATTCACATTGCCAACATTGATGACAGATATGGTCATAATGACGTCATTAGCGATGTTTCAGAATGCCCTCTTGCCATAATCTGTTAGATTTGTTGAAGAAGCGTTTCTTTTTCGAAAATTTCTTGAATTTTATACGATATTATTATTCAAGGTATGTTCTGTGATTTTTAGGTACATGAAGGTGCTTGGTGGTTCAATGCTTGTTTACGTGCACATTTAAATGGACGATACTACACCTTGGGTAAGAGTGTCGGCTCTTACAACGGGATTTATTGGCACGGCTGGGCAACTCCTACATCCAATAAAAGGTCAGAGATGAAAATACGAAGGAAATTGTAATATCTTCGTTATGAATACATACACGTTGCTTTTAATTCGTCTCTCTTCTTTAATCCAACTTTCCAACTTTCTTATCCCTAATAACAATAAATATAAAATGATAATGGTTAAAAACTTTTTTTCCTATATATATATACACTAAACCATAGAGCGGTTGAACACAGACTAGACAATGTGACAATGGAAGAAAAACAATGGTGATCTCATTAGGCCACACGCCCCTGCCACGGGAGGAGACCTTCGAAGACCAACATTGCAGTAGACTGTCCATTATGGAGTGGATTAAACAGACCAAACAATGTTGTAAGATAACAACCTCGTCCCCAGAGCAAATAATCGCCTATTTACAGCCGCTGCGCTTTTTGATAGACGGCTTATCGAGGTTGTAATTCCACAGCCAAAGTTCCAACCTCGTTCCCAGGGCCTTTTGCGTCTTTTCGATTATGAAGTTGACTTACAAAATCATATACCTCCTGGTGAATTACATTTTCCTGTTGGTTTGTATGAAATAATTTTTAAAATTAGGGTGCGTTTATGCGGTTGAATAATTTAATAGTTCTTTCTTCTGGGTAAAATACCGAAGTGCTTTCTGCCAGCAACGGACTCGTAATCAAAATTCTGCATAGATCGTGGGTTTGAGTCCGCCACGAGAACACCGGTGGTGAGGTGACCACTCACAAATAATTCTATAGGTTATCGCTAAGCCGTTGTTACTTGTGGTTTCAATTTAATGTTACTGAGAAGTGTATTAATTATAAAAGGGCTGAAGCTCTGCGAGAAAACTCTGACCATAGCTTCAAACTCGTACCCAGGATATTTTTTCTCTTTTTGATTATTTAATTATGAAGACGTCTCGTCGTCTTCATAATCAAAAAGAGACGAAATGCCATGGGTAGCTACTAGGTTGACCACAGCTTAGCAAACAAGATATTTCCATGATCACGTGGTTATTAACTTTTAGTGAATATATTCGGTTTTATAGATACACGAGTATTTGTCGTTAAAAGCTACAAAAATAATCCCAACGGTGGAGATCCCTGACAATAATAAATGATAAGTCCATATTGTTATTTTTATGTGTGTTTATTTAAACCAAGAAATTCCGTTAATCATTTTGTGATTAAGAGAGATAAACACTTTGGACAGTTAAAATAGAAGGAAGGTTATGGTAGCTATGAACCTATTTGTAGTTTTTACTACATTCGTTACGGTCCAACCTGTATTTTCAATTGATTCTTTTAATGACTGTCGCAAGACAACAAAGTTTTCAACTAAAACAGGATACGACATGTTGTCAAGAGTTACAACTCCGGTGGCAAAACCTACCGGATACACGGTAGTTCAATTTAACATGGTGTTTCGTCATGGTGAGCGGTTTCCAGGCAACGATGATGTAGATGAAATGAGGGCGTTTGCAAAGAAAATTAATAAATTCAACGCAACAATATCAAGTGAGGTGAATCTAACGTTACCATGGCAACCACAATTTTCTGGTATCGAGAATAAAATGCTTGCTAAAGAAGGTGAGACGGTATTGTTTGGTCTGGGAAAACGAATACGGGAACGTTTTCCGGAAGTATTTACTAAAACCTACACCACGTTTAATTATAAATTTAGAAGCACCTGTATTCTTCGAGCTGCAGGTAGCGCTGATTCTCTTGCTATGGGCTTATTTGAAGGTCATGGTCACCTTGGCTCTGATAAACTGCAGCCAATTCATTTAAAAATAACTCCTTGTGATGAAGACATCATTCTTAAAGCCCAAGATAACTGCAAAGTATATGAGAGAGATGTGGCTGATAATGAAGATGCGAAAGCTGAAGTTAAGAAGTTCGAGAAAGGTCCTGAAATTAAAAGGGTGATTGACAGCATAAAAAAGAAATTTGGACAACCAGTCATGAATCTGAATTATGATGAAGTTAAAATGATGTACGAAGTATGCTCGTGGGAAATCATTATGTTTAAGGGAAATCTTCGGTCAGGTTTATGCTCTATGTTCACACAAGAAGAATTCTCGGTGATTGAATATAACGAGGATATGGACGATTATTACAAACGAAGCAACGCGTATGATATATCTTACAAGTCCAGCTGCCCACTACTAAAAGATATGATGCAAAGCTTACAAGCACAAGCCGAGAGATCTGTACCTTACGGAAAATATAGCGGTATCTTTCGGGTAGGTCATTCGGATACAATGGTACCGTTCTTTGCTTTGCTAGGAGTGTACACAAACGAAATAAAAATGACCGCATCAAATTACGTTCAAAACAAAAATAGAACGTTTAGAGTTGGGTGTCTGGCACCATTTTCATCAAATCTTTATTTCGTACTTTACAAGAAAGATGGCGGTACCGACCCAAAGAATGATTACAAAATTCAATTGTATGTAAACGAAAGATTAACAAACATACCAGGATGTTCATCTAATACTGATTGTAATTTCGTCGATTTTGAGGAACACTATAAAAGCTTAGTGGATACGTGTGATTACAAAAAGATGTGTGATATTCCAAAACCTACTAAAAGGCCGACTAACGGAGGAGCACGCGCATCTATACCAATGTTTTTGATAGTAATTGTAGTGCTGGTTGGAAGTTACGCTCAGTTCAAATATATACAACATTAGCAGAAATACATTTTTGTGTTACTTTTGATAATGAGAAACGTTTAACCAATCATAAAATAACCAATTTGATTTCACCGACACTTAACTACGGAAGTCCATTAGTGCCACCTGTCTCTTCATTAAAAAATGAAGAGGAGAAAATTAATATCTACCTATCTATCTATGTTTCTAACGCTTTTTTTATAATTTCGGATACCGGCAGTTTAACTACTAAGGCTTAGTAGCTAATTTCATTTCTATCAGCATGGCGAAATAGTTGCGGTTAGCAAGGGCTAGCTAAGATTTTTAAATTGTTGATAACTGTACCAAATTAAATTCGCTTGTCATGAAAGTTGTACCATATATGTAAAACATGTCAATGTCTATTGATTGACATCGTCACGATGACGTCAGAATGACAATTCAGAAAACGGACTTCCTCTATTCCGTTTTCTATGAAACTTGCACCATGGGTAAAACAAGTCAAGTCAAATTGATTGACATCGTCAATATTGATGACATGCCGTGAGAATGATATTTCGGAAAACGGACTTCCTCTGACCTGATTTCTATGAATCTTTGAAGTTATGGGCTATATTGATGTCATGTCAAAACATTATGATTGCGTCTAACATCTTTTACTTTTTCTAGCTTTTTCTAATCCATTTACCATGAAACTTTAATCAACCCAGTTCTACAAGCAGTGCATGTCAATTGAGAACACTTAAAACGAGTTTCTTGATTCACTGAGGATAACCTAGCTCTCTGCCGCTGTGATAAAATTTGATAAAAACAGAAACAATCAGAGATAGGTACACTTGCACACGTGTATATACATAGAGGTGATATGTTGCCAGTGAGGGAAACGTTAGGGCTCAGCAGTCTGCACTGTGGTCTTAGGACCTAAGGTTTAAATTTGTTGTTTCATTGTTTTGTCTGAACAGACAGCGGAAATTGTTTGAGCCTTAGGGTTCTTGTTTAGAGTTGTCTTCCCTGAATTTAAAAGAGCAACAAATCAAAAAGATGGCCTGAACGAACGAAGGTTGAATCGCTGAATGAAGCCGAAGGAATACAAAAAAAGATTAATTTTTAGAAAAACATTATTTCCCTTATTTACAAGTAAATAAGTAAATTACCTTAAGTAAACATGATGCAGTACATGTTAGATAAGATAAGCACTCATACATAGGCCCTCTATTCATTCACTTCATAACTAGAGAGATTCCTGGTGCTATATTGATACTTAAATTGCTTTTAAGTTATTTTACTCCGTCATATTGTCTATCCTGATTGATTCTACATACAATCATGGTCTTAAATATTGAGATAATTTGCGCTTTTTGACTGACTGTGGGCACCACAAGCGAAGCGAAACCGTTATTAACGACAGCACGGAGACCCCAGAGATTTATCTCTGAGAGTTATCAAGTAGACTTAAGACTTAGAATCTTAGGTCTTCGGGCAATCTTAATAGATTTTTCGGTTCTTAGCAGCCTAGTACCCAGGCTCTTTGAACAATTTCGAATTTTTACGCAGTTCGTCTTTCCGATTAAAATTGCGGCATTTTTCGATTGGTAGAGAAAACGACATTTTGGCAGATTTTCACATTGGCTCATGATTGTCCATGATTGTAGATATGTTTTTTTCTATTTTCCCTCTGACATCCATTATTAAATAAAACACAAGAGCTTGCTACGTTGTTACAACGAAGGGTTTTGGGTAGTAAAACGTTGCCATTGGTAGCTACTGAGAAAATTTCAGTGTTACAATCATAAAACTGCTATTACCATCTACAGTAACGAAGTTCTTTAAATACGTAAATATTTATATAGATAGGTAAATACTCATAAATATTTTTTGCGAAAATATACACACACACGCAAAAAATTAAAAACACGAGGTGACATGCAATTTACCGATCAATTGCGTTTTAGGACTACTTTTCTGAAACATTTGTTCCGTACATTCAACCGTCATCTTAAAGGCAAAAATCTAAACCAGTTTAATTCGCATATTTTAAAATGGTTTTCAGAAAGCTCAATCATAGCTATAACTGGTATACGCCTTAAAATAGATCCCAGTCTCTTGGAAAGAAGTTCAGAGTTTTGCTAGGCTGTTAACTGATGTCGTGCTCTGTTGACAACCGTTCCAATCTATTTCGAATATCTGCCATGTTTGGCTGGTCGCTGATTTCTGTTGTGTTAATTTCTAGGCGTGTCTCATCATCATCGGTATCGCGATCATTTGGAACATCGAGTGGCGCGAAACGAGATGAGTCTGTCGAATTTACTTTTGTTATTATTTTACTGTCGGTGGTGTCGTCATCGTTACACGCTGAAACAATCGGATTATTCAACTTCAAGCCTGCGATCCCTTTCCGTTCAGCGTTCGTACGGTCACGTTTTACCCTTCTACATCTGGCCGGATTACTTTTACGGAACTGAATCATATTTCCGAAGTCAACTAGATAAAGGAAGCCAGCTATTAATAATTCACAGGAGCGACTTTCGGACTTGAACGCTTCTTCTAGCACAGAAGATGCTCGTTCATCATATTGCCACCAGCCGTTATAACCCTCGTAAAACCAGTCATATAACTCGTCACCATTCCCTTTCTCCCAGAAATCCGTGTTACTATCTTTGCTGTGTTTCTTTACTTGAACCTTAAAAAATAAAGTTTAATATAATATGAATATTAATTTTTATACTTTACTTATCTAACTTATTTTACCTGAAAAATCATCACCAGCACTTTTGCCATACTATGTAAATATACCGCATCGGAGATTTGTTTTTTATTAAACAGAAAATTATTAGCGAGTTGGGTTTTTTTTCATTAGTACACACAATGCACAAGGACGCAGATCACAAAAAAACAACAGTTTATACAAAAATGTTTGTAACTCTGAATACATTGTATATAACTCCTTTAACCCCGGAAAAGCACCCTGGTTTTTGGAATTCTTATATAGAAATTGCAGGAAATACGTAATTTATCAGGGGATATATAAACAAGTTCAAAACATACACACGCGTTGTGGGGACCACACGATAGAAAAGTTAAAAACATACACACGCGTTGTGGGGACCACACGATAAACAAGTTCAAAACATACACATGCGTTGTGGGGACCACACGATAGAAAAGTTAAAAACATACACATGCGTTGTGGGGACCACACGATTGAAAAGTTAAAAACATCACACGCTTTGTAATATGGTTAAACCTGAAGTATTTTCAAAAATCATTTATTTAGACTCAGATCCTGGATAGGAAAACAAACACAACACCATCGGACCTTTGCCGTGACTGAACTAAACACGGTTGCGTGGAAAAGCAAAAAATGGCTCTTTGTTCGTTTTCTAGGAATCTCATTGAAAGTCCATGCGCTTTTCCTAGAACCTCTACAGATGAAAATCTAAACCCAGCTCCCATTCTTGAATGTTCCTACCGGCCATGGTGCTGCTAGGAGTAAAGCTCGTAAAGTACGGAAATACCTATGGTGGAATGAGCATGTAGGAATAGGTTCAGTCTTAGGTTCAGTCTCTCTGGCTCTAAGGCTCCGGCGGATGTTTGGTTTTATTAGCGAGTCCAAAACTGTGACACACATGCAAACTAAGATACAAAATAAGCGTAATAGGTAAGATATACTGTGAAAGTGCAACATGTATTGATTTAGATTTTAACTACATTCCACCATCATTAAATCACACTAAACGGAGTTGTGTGATTTATTGGTTTAGTCGTTCGTCACGGTCGCGGTCGCGGCGGCGGTCAGGACATTTTCAGTTCACTGGATTTACGGTTCGTTCAAATTCTAATTCACGGTATCCAGTCTGGAGAATAAATTGCATTAGCCGTGAAGCCTGTTCATGTATTTGTATCACGTGCTTCCAAGTTCACTTTCTGTTTATCACATGATAATAGTTGGATCTAAAGAACTAATACAACAAGAAAAAGCTTTTAGTATGGGCCACTATGTTACAAAATAGGGCTTCGTGTGCAGGAGCTTGTTAGAAGTGATTTTTTGATTGGAATGTGATCTCTAGTTGATTTAGGTAAAAAAAAACTTGGGTGCCATTTTTTTCGAAAATGGGTGCAGCCCCTTTTTGCATTCAGCTAATAGAACATACAGAAAGCATTAAAAAATGACTAAAAACCATGTGATGAAAATCAACCGTTTCGGAGATATAGGGGTTTCAAAATTGAAAAATCCAGGGGGTAAAACTTAACATTTATAAGGCCAAGAAAGATCCCAAAATCACTAAGATCATCAATTCTTTTCGTTATTATAGCTTTCAACAGTAAGAAACCATTTTATAAACTAGATATAACAAACTGATTCCTAGCTCAGCAGGTTTTACCAGACCAAATACTATGTTTAAATCAAATTTGACCCCCGGTTTTTCTTAGAATAGCCTATTTTGGACTCTAAGCAACCACTGTTTGGTGTATTTGTGACGGAACTCACTAAATATGCAATCAAACAAACCGTACACAATAAATAATCCTCTAAAAATCGTCATCACAGTCATCTAAATCATCATTTTCATCTAAATCATCAGTGTTTTTGCACTGGGAACATTTGCAGAAGTCTGTACAAGCGAAGTCATTCTTGTGACATTTACACCTTCTTGTTTTGCAATCGGACTTGCAAGAGCAAACAATGAGCTCGATCAAAGCTAAAGGAGCAGGTAAATTATCCGTTAAAATAGGAACGAATGAGGAATCAATGTTTTCCCATCCAAAATTTTCAGCAGGTGGAAGATTTTGCATTGGTAGATGCGCTCATTGGAAAATCATTGTGACAAAATGACTCCGGAATATTTTATACTTTAAAGCACTAAATGTTGGTGGCAACTTCTCAGCTTCATGTTGGAATTTCGAGAACAAGTACCATCTCAGGTCAGATAACGTGGAAACAATTTGAGGACACTTGGTACCACCATAAACTTGCACCACAAACCGCTCCAAAGCATGAAGAGTGTCAAGTGTTGGAAGATTTTCTCCCAGCCCAAGATTTGCCAATGCATTTAGAATGTCATCGTTTGCATTTATGTAAGCCTTCCACCAAACAGACTTAGACTTTCCACTGAAACGCCCTGTTTGGTCACAACCGGTGAAGACATGAAACCCAAAGACTGATTCAGCTCGTTTAGGACTCAATGCCTCGAAGCATGCACTAATATCAATGTTGCGGAAATTTTGGCCTTTACCTGTTCTGAATTTTGAAATCTAAATGAAGGGATGTAAATAAATAATATGTTCTTTGTTTAAAGGTAGGAAGGAGGTGTTTTAGAACAGCATCTATTGATACTGTTTAGAACAGCATCTATTGATATACCCAAAAGCTTGAGCCAACAAGAAACAATAACAAACCCAAACGATATTCAAACATAACTTTCAGAACTTGTTATAAAGAAGGTTAAAGTAAAAGTTTTTACTTGTGGTAACAACGGTGAATAGTGAACAAGAAGAAGGAAGATGTCTGTATCAGGCGAATAAATAACGCATTCAGTAAAGGGATCATTTTTTGCAACGTCTATTGCTTGCAATACGAGGAGAGTGTCTGCCTCCTCGTGATCGTGATGCTTCATTTCATCTGTATAGCTGTCCATGTTACTTTCACTTTGTAGGTCATATGTTACTGTATATTTCACATCCCTGCTGATGAAATCTCTGATCACATGGCTTGCTAGATACACAGTGAGGTCTTGTTTCGTCTCTATGTGCGACAGAAATTGCTTTAACGTAATATTTTCGATACTTGTTGAGTCAGAGACTTTGTATCGTATTTCATTACCAGAAGTTCGCTTGTGTCTAGTTCTTGACTTTAACGATCCTTCTACATAGCGATCAAACACCAACCGAACTTGATCAAATCCACTGGAGATTTTCTTGATTCAATCTGCAATATTCTTTCGCAATAGGCATATCGCAGCAGGAGCTAAAAAAGAAAAGTCAGATAATGTCAGATAAACAAACTCTATCTGTTTAGTGAATAGTGAAGTTCTTACTTTACACTGCTTCATTTCTTTGTCTTTGACAATTTCATTAACAACAGCCATTCCATCGATCACTGTTGCTGAATTTTGTTGAACATCAGTTGAAGTATCAGTAGATGATGACAGCTCTTCAATATGATGCATGAGTTTAGCTTTGTCAATGCATGGTAATGGTTCGCCATCTACAGTGAAAAGAGATTTCGGCACCACCGAAAATTCAAAGTTGCCAATGCAGTGCTCCAGCTCTAATTCTGGTCTTTTCCGAGCAGTTATCAAAAATCTGGACATCAAAGATTTTTCTTCTCTCAATTCGATCAACTTCTGTCCTGCTTTCGACTTGAATGTTTTAACCTCTGTCTTAAACGTTTTCAAATTATGTTTTTTCATTGGAGCCCATACTGACGTAGCGACATTGATCCTTTCTGATACGAAGTTTTGGTACATCTCTAAACCAATATTTTCATGATCTAAGAACTCTTCGGCGGTTGTAGAAGGTAATACTGCTTTTGATATAAGATTGGCTACTGCATCTGAAGGTTGAAATCCAATAGAAAAGGTTTCAAACATACTCACAATGTTTTTTGCATTTGTATGGATTCTGTCACATGTAGAACCTGTTAACTGGTAATGGTGCTTTCTGCTGTAGGTGCCAACATTATTCCTATTAAGAAATTCTTGTGACAATTCGCTAAGAATTAGAGCAGTCAAGCAGAATCGACTTAATGCAGCTGGCTGTTGTGTCAAGCCAGTGATACCACCTAAGACTTTCATTGCTTTATTTTCTTGTTCCATGGCATGATGAGATCCGATTGCAACAAATGGGATGGAGGTTTTGCTGATGGAATAATTTTGTTCAAGATATTTCCAGCTGATTTCATCGTTCATTTCTAGCTCTGTCATTGTTGCTAAGTACAGTGGTGTTAAGCGGGCATAGTTAATTTGGTCATGGGCGAAGAGGTATTTTGCAAAGTTATTCATTGAAGTCAAATGAAGTTTCCACAAGGATTGCCTTGATGCACGAACAAATAGAAGTAATGATTCAAAAATTGTCATGTAGTTATGCAAAAATTTTGCTTGATGCTGCAGCGATTTGTTGAATTCTAGCAATTTACATGGAAGACCTGATGTTTGAATAATATCCAAAAGTTTATTGTGCTGAGCTAAACATCTGCTTGCGTCCTCAGATGAAAATTCTAAATATTCCTTAAGAGCTGCTTGAAGTTGATTTTTAGTATCTGTCCAATCAATGTCTACATGTTGCACCGCTTCATTCAGATAAGCAGAATATAATGCTAAATACATAGTGTTATGGGCCTCAAAACCCTTCTTCATATGCTTCCCATCAACGATCTGTCCCATTGTTGTTGGGCCATATATACCAGCTTCAATAAAGAGGCGATCAATTCCACTACAATTGATGTATTTTCCAAGCACTTTAAGCATTGCAAAAACGATATGTAGCTCACCTAAGCGAAAGATGAAGTTTTTAGCAATGTCACCTCTTTCTCTCAATTGCATACATTTAGCATATAATTGAAGATCTAATGTCACTATCGTCTTAGCATGGCCAGTAACATTAACATTGATCCCTTGTACCAACTTGAGTTCTGTGTACAGATTCGACCAATCGGTTGGTGGACCAGGATACAGTGATAAACCCTGACAAATAGTTACATCTGGTACGCTTGTTACTAATGAATTATATGCAGCCCATGTTGGCATATTCGGTGAAGATTCATCTCCAATGACTGAACATATACCCCACATTTGATCACAGGATTTGTGCAACTGAATGTCGCTGCATTGAATTATACCTTTGAAGTCTGGAAAGGCTTCGTTTGGCGGACTGGGCTTGTAGCATGTTGCAGAGTTAACACACAGGTTATCATGATATTTTATTTCACTCTTACTTTGTCGCTCGATTTCTAGATGTTGTTCATGCAAGTCCTGCTTTTTTTGAAAGACAACTTGGCCTGTGCCATGGAACTCAAACTTTCCATCAGGCGTATCGTTAGAAAAATCAGTGTTATCAATTGCAAAGTGTATTTGAGTTCCTTTGCAAATATTAGGTGGAACATATATTCCTCCATTTTCTTCAGCATTTGAAGCAACGGCATTGGCTATTGATGTTTTGATTTGTAATACTGTGTCATAAGGAATGGATAAGTTTAAATATGATAGGGTATTGATGACTTTTTTGCTCCTGGTTTGTTGGTGAATATACAATCCAAGGCCAACTGAGAAAGGTGTTTCTACAGAATCTCGAAAGTCAGCTGCTTCGGTATTATATGTTACTTGCTTCTTTGTTTTAACGGACTTAGCAATGTTTTCACCAATATTTCTTACCACATTATCTACTGATTCTTTAGGTCCAATTATTATCCACTTTAGCAAGCTTTTGAGAGTTGTTGGGAGCTCGTATCCATCAAAGTTACCTGTAAACTTCCAATTCCGACCTTCCAGGATATCTTTCCTCACTAAAGAAGCAGCTTCAAAAATTTCATTGAAGTCATCAGGAGAATTGCGATAGTTGTTAATGGCCTCTACCTGAGATGATGTTGAACAAACTACTTCTGCTTGCCTTCTTGATTTGGGTCTTGAAAATACTATGTTAGGGAGCTTCTCAATTATTAGTTGCTTCAAGTATCTCTTGTAATTAATGTGATGCTCTACAGGATTACCTAATAAATTGTTATACGTGGTGTTGATTTCGTTCATGTTCAGAAAAGTCTTATTTTTGCATACTGTGCATTTAACAATGTTTATAATTTCAATGTCTGCAAGCACTTTGTTCAAGTCATCCATTTCTTGAATGTCAGTGTCAGATGCAGTTTCTGATGCTACTCTTTGGGCCAGTACCCAACATTGGAGATGGTATTGTCCATCATTTTCGATGACATCTGCTGGATCAGGGACATCGTTTAAACGATCGTATAGAGTTTGGTCAGATAGTTTTTCTGCAACTTGTTATATTCTTTGGCCAGTTTTAACATACACGACTTTATGAAGTTTACCTCCTTTCTGTTGGCATATGATGCAAGAGTTCTTATCAAATGGAGCAGAATGAGATCGCAGTGACTTCTTCTCTATTCCAATAGAACTTTCAGTAGTTTCTTTGCTATCATCCACATCTATTGGCTCAATAGGTTCAATGGATGGTCCACGCTTTGGGCTGGAACATTCACCGTAAGATTTTTTGCATCGAGACTTTAAGCCAGTTATGTCGGTTTTGTTAATTATATTTTTGTAGCATTCTCTGTGATAAAACACTTTATTTTCCATTAATTCCTCGGCAGACCAGTTCTTTAGTAGTTCCCAACAATCTTTAAATTTTTTCTCATTATAACGTGTTCTTTCAGTAAGACAAGCTAGCATTTTTTGCAGGTTTTCAAGTTTTGGACATGTTGTTACTTAAAGATACGAAATAAATTTAGCTATAAATATCATCCACATATTAGAGGGACTACAAAATGCGGGTCAACATTTGTGATTCTATTCAAAGCCAGGTATTAAGAATATTTCTTAAATGTTCTCATCTGACATTAGTATTTCCCTTCCTAATGCTCCACTGTAATGTGTAATTATAAGTAAATGATGTCTTGTATGTAAATCTTTGCCGCAAAAACACTATATATACGTTTTTTCTAGGGTTCTACAAAACGCAGGTTAAAAAGTGCTGTGGAAACTTGAAAATCATTAAAAGCTGAAAACTCATGACTTATTATCATATTTTTATCTCATCCTATTATGACATCTAATAAATTTGAATTTGTATTTACCTCCTTTGATGCATCACTTTGACAAACAACGCAATTCGTGTGGTCCAAAATATCAGATTTCTGCTTTTTATTTGGTGTTTCATTGCTTTCCATTTCAAAAGCACCTTCTCTTTTTCTTACATTAATTATTATCTATCACCTAACATAAAACACATATAGCTTCACTGTTCTAATAGTAATTGATTCAATATTACAAAATAATTTTAAATAGAATGATTAAAAGTTTCGATTTGAAGTATGACATTCTTTTTCTCTTTTCTTTATATCAATCAATTCTAAATATTGATTATGAAGCAAGGCAGTCAGGGGTTAAGCTAAACACAATTATAATGTAAAAGAACTCATTGAAAAAGAGCTAGAAACAGGAAGTTGGCAATTTATTGTCACCAGCTTGTCCAAAATAGGCTTTTCTATGAAAAACCGGGGGTCAAATTTGATTTAGAAATTGTATCTGGACTGGTGCAACTTACTCAGCCTGGCACCAGTGTTGTTATATCTAGTTTATAATTTTTGTACTTTACTATTGAAAGCTAAAATAACGAAGAGAATTCATCCCCTTAGTGTTTTGGGGATCTTATTTTGGCATTAAATGTTAAATTTTCCACCCT
>JAODUM010022231.1:0-16306 GCA_025399915.1 Enypniastes eximia
TCCAGACCAATATAGCAATTATCTCCAATACTGTAGTTTTCTCTTTATGAATTATTGTTAGGAAGATGTGAAAAGAAGCGCCGTTTCCGACGATCGCAGATAAGTTGGGAACGAAGTTTCTTTTCGGATTCTGTACTACAATACATATCGGATTTCGGGCTATGCGCATGCGCATATTACAATGGTATAAATAGTGGATCACGCCTTCGGATAAACCTCGGTCTTCAGTTGTGTGGCAGCATCGCAAACTTCAACATGGCATCATATTCAGAGGATCACCTTCCCGAACTAGACGTTGATAGGCGCCTTCAGCAGTTGGTGGAAGACACCATAAAACGACACCAAGATGAGACTTTGGCAGCTGCTTCTTCTGTCGCAGAACGTATCGCTTCCAGTTTCCTAGAAAAACAACATTCCAAAGTAGAAAAAGCGTTAGAATCTCAAAAGAAGTTTGGCAGTGTCCATTTAACAGGCAAAGGAAACCAACACCAATTCAAATTTTGTCAAGATGTACTTGAAAAGTTTGATGATGTAGCAAACAGTATTGCAGACATGGACGTGAAAAGAGCACAAGAATTATTGTCCGAAGGTAAGAGAATTGTTACAAAACGTATCAAACTTATAAAGTTAGCAGACAGGGAAGATTGGGCTACTGTAAATGAGTACATGAGTGATGATTTAGCATCGGATTCGGATGACGAAAAACTTATAAACCGAGCAATTCGTTCCGCAAATGCAAAGAGCGAAAAGCGACGAAAAATTAAACAACGTAGCATAACTCAAAAAACGATTTATGAGCGCAGACCAGTGTCCAGATTGAATACATACTACGGACAAGGTTATCCAGTAAGAGAAAATCGTCGTTCGAATGAAACCACTGTGTGTTGGGGGTGTGGCAGGCTCGGCCATTTCTTATCACGTTGCCCCTTTTCACGTGGTGGTAGTGTAGCAGCGCCACAAACTAACATCAACGAAATGAGGAGGGACAAACAATTTTAACTTGTTGCATATCTTGTAAGTTTGATACGTTTCTTGTTTATTTGTGTTTTTTACTTTGTTTATAGCAAATAGAGACTGGGAACTCGAAATAAATAACGAGCAAGGCATGTCTGTAGTAGGGAAGTTACAACAAAGTATAGGATTCTGGGAAGATGAACTTGACACTTCACCTTTCGTTTTGAGTATGATAAAACACGGTTACCGCCTACCTTTTGATTCACATCCACCACCATTTGCCGCTAAGAACAATGCATCGAGTCTAAAATATAAATGTTTTGTAGAAGACAGTATAGAACGCCTCTTAGCAGATCGCTGCATCGAAAAAGTCAACCATGTACCATATTGTTGTAACCCTCTCACAGTAGCGGAAGGGAGCAAATTACGGTTGGTTTTAGATCTAAGACATGTCAACGATTATCTTTGCTTCCCAAAATTCAAATACGAAGATTTAAAAACTGCATCACAACATCTAGAAACTGATTACTATTTCTCAACTTTTGATTTAAAACATGGTTATCATCATATCCCAATTCACGAAGAAGATCAAAAGTTTTTAGGATTTTCATGGACGTATCCTGACAAAAGTGTTAGATATTTTCATTTTGTTGTGCTACCTTTCGGCTTAGCTAGTGCCTGCTATGCATTTACAAAACTTACAAAACCTCTAATCAAGAAATGGAGGAAGGATGGCATTAGGTGCACGATGTATTTAGATGACGGTATTTTTGGTTCAAGCACTTATAAGCTGACAAAAAGTCATTCTTCGACAATTCAAAACGACTTGTATAAATCAGGACTTACTATCAATAAAGAAAAGTCTCAATTAAATCCAAGTAAGACAGGAAAATGGCTAGGCTTTAACATAGACACAAGCGGTATGAAATTTTCCGTTCCACATGAAAAAATAAATAACTTGTTTTTGCTCGTTCAGTTCGCATTAAACAGCGATCACGTAAATGCAAAATTAATCTCCAAAATAGCAGGACGAATAATATCAATGACTTTGGCTATAGGTCCGTTAACGCGACTTTTCACAAGACAAATGTATTATTTTATTGAATCCCGTTCCACTTGGCAAGAACTAAACGCTGTAGATAAATTTTTAAGATCAGAACTGCTTTTCTGGCACAGAAATCTTGTCAATATAAATGGCTTTCAAATCAAAAGAAATCATTTGACAACAAAAGTAGTTTACTCGGATGCTAGTGATAGCGGCTATGGCGGTTACGTGGTGCAAAGGTTAGGAGCTATCTTAGCACGTGGAAATTTTACCCCAGAAGAGAGAAATACAAGTTCAACTTACCGAGAGCTTTTAGCTGTGAAATTTGTCTTGCAATCAGTTGGGCCACAATTGCGAAATGAATCAGTCCAGTGGTTTTCAGATAATGTGAACGTTACTCGAATAATAGAGGTAGGCAGCAGGAGACCACATTTACATAAATTAGCTATTGATATATTCGACATTTCTATGAGCTATAATATTAAGTTGCAATCATCGTGGATCCCTAGGGAAGAAAATGGAAGAGCAGATTTATTATCCAAAGTGATCGATTCTGACAGCTGGGGTATCGATTACGAATCATTTGAATACATTCAGCAAAAGCTAGGATATTTTACAATAGATCGTTTCTCTGACGACGTGAACAGGAAAGTAAAAATATTTAACTCAAAGCACCACTGCCCAGGTTCATCAGGAGTAAATGCTTTTACGTATAATTGGTTTGGATATTTTAACTGGATGTGCCCCCCTATCAGTTTAGTGGGAGATGCATTGAACCATTTAAAGATATGCAATGCTCGAGGAGTTTTATTGGTTCCCATGTGGCAGTCGGCATACTTCTGGCCTTTATTAACCTCTGATGGAAAAATATTTAATGATTTTGTGAAGGACTATTTATTGTTGGAACCATATTTCTATAACTACACATCTTTTAAATCTGTATTTGAGGGATTTGCTAAGTTCAAATCCCTAGCCTTATTAGTGGATTTTGCGTATTGATCTCGCCGTACGGGCGTATATGTGTTAACCGCTGTACGGGCTTATTTGTGTTAACTGCCGTACGGGCGTATATGTGTTAACAGCCGTACGGGCGTATATGTGTTAACCGCCGTACGGGCGTATTTGTGTTAACCGCCGGACGGGCGTATTTGTGTTAACCGCCGGACGGGCATGTATTTATCGGTAGATCCATCAAACGGAATATTAATTGTAAGGACATAGTAGCGAAATTGATAAACGCCGTACGGGCGTGTAGCTACTTGTTACTTGTTACTTATGAGAGTTATATAAAAGAAAATTGTACTATTATTATTTTCAATAGATTACATCAATATCGGTATTTGGGAAAAGCTAGATACAATACAAAATAACGCTCTTAAGACCAAAGCAGCGCACCTACCTCAACTATTCCAAGCAGCATTTGCAAACGATACCATCGTTAAGTACAGGAGAGCATGGAATAGGTGGGTGAATTGGAGCTCTAACTATACCGAAATCAATCATTGTCCAGCGGACCCCTTTTTCGTGTGCATTTATTTCAACGACATGGTTATGGAAGGGTGTTCAATAAGCGTAATAATATCAGCTCTATGCGGAATTCGCTGGGGTCACATAAACGCGGGCATACCATCCCCAACAGATCATCCAATCGTAAAATTAGCTTTTACAGGTGCCAAGAAATTAGTAGGAAAAAGCAAGAGCAATCAAAAAGAACCTTTTACAGTGGAAATAATTAAGAAGCTAATCTCGGAATATGGCGACAGTAAAAATTTAATGCATATGAGATTTCTTGTCATTTGCATATTGGGGTTTGCAGGATTTTTTCGCATAGGCGAATTGTTGTCGCTAAAAATTAAAGATTTTGTGGACAACCAAGACTCAATTGAGGTTTACGTATCTAAATCAAAAACTGACCAGTTGAGAGAAGGACATATTGTTTACATCGCGTATACTGGGAATTCTACTTGTCCAGTAACTTGGCTGAGAAAGTATTTGAGGGAAACTGGTTTAAAATTAGAACCATCATCTTATTTAATTTGTCGTTTAGCAAAAACTAGGAAAGGGCATAATGTTCTGGGACATCACAGTATATCTTACGAAACTGCACGGAAAACATTTCTTGAACATTTGAGTGCTATTTATGAACAACCTAAAAGCTGTTACGGATTACATTCCTTACGATCAGGCGGAGCAAGTACTGCCGCAAATAATGGTGTATCTGATAGGATGATAGGCAAACACGGAAGATGGTCTTCGAACTCCAGCCGGGATAGATATATAAAAGATAGCAAATCCAAACGTCTAAGCGTAAGCAAGGACTTAGGACTGTAACTCTCCTAGCTCTTTTTTGACACTCCAGACCAATATAGCAATTATCTCCAATACTGTAGTTTTCTCTTTATGAATTATTGTTAGGAAGATGTGAAAAGAAACTAGTTTTCACAATAATATTTAACACATACGCAAGGAATATATTTACAGAGTAGAAATATCGAGAAAAAATACAAAAAAGTTGAAAATGAATATCATAAATCTTTATAACCAAATGAATATGATATAAATCTTTCGAAATATTATAACCAAAGTGATATCTCAATTTATATGTTATAGATAACAGGTACCATATGAAATCACATTTTAAAAACTCTTCTTAAAATACACGAATAGTAAATAAAGTTCTTTTAATATATCTCATCAAAATCGTTTCCTACTAATCAGTAAAATGCCTGGGGATAACTGTTGCGTTGTCGGGTGTGGCACAAGCAGAAGGACGAAGGGTGTTGGGATATTCAAACTCCCAGCAATACATGTGAATAAAGAATGGAGAGCGCAGTGGGTAAACGAAATAACGAAGGCAAGAGTTGTGGATGAAAACTTTAAGAGACAACTTAGTTCTGACTCAGTATTCACATGCGAGAAACATTTTAGAAGTGAAGATATCGAGATATGTAAGTGTACACGTATATTTGTGTCCCTTATAAAACAGATGTTAGCTACTGTCCATGGAATTTTGAGGGCCTTAGCTAAAGAAACATGATAATACCATTAGAATCAGACTGCGAAGAAGGGTGTAATAGGTTATATTTTCTGTTTAAAATGCTCGTTTCACACTCCCCCACAGATGTTATTTTAATTCCTTGACTTTACTATTCCAAGTTCTATTTCTTTTTATCGTTATTGTTTCAGTTGAAGGAAAGAAGATGACCAAAAAGAAATTGATAACTGGCGCATTACCCACATTAGCTATGCCTAAAACAGAAGCCAAGCAAGAGAGGTTAGGAAGAGTACAAAGGCCAATTGTAGTTGCTAAAAATAATACTTTCTACGAATCATTGCTAGATTTATGTTCAAGAACAGAAAAACTGAAATTCATAAATGACTGGGTGAAAGAAACTAGCCAGTATAAAATGGTATTGAAAAGATTTCAAGAGCCTTTTTCAGTCCCCCAGTTAAAAGTAACAATCGATGATGGTCTGGGATTCACTGTACAAGCATTTGATTGGTATGTGCCAGAAAATCACTCCATTTATAAAAAGTACAAACGAAGTATGAAAAACATTACTCTGTCAAATCTGTTATCTGAGTTAGAAAAGTACCTAATATGTGATGGCATAAACAGGGAAGGACTTGCATCCACCTGTGTAACACATGTCATTCCAGTGTCAATGAATCCATCACTGGCAGATGATGATAGTGACACAGAAGATATTTTGCAGCCATTTAAAAGCAAAGTTTTTTATCGACCTAAAGAATGCCACATACTAATAACCGAGAGCAGCCAATATAGAAAATGCATTGAGTGCTTTAAAATTAATTCAAAATGCAAGACGAAGGTTGAAACAAAAGAAAGTCTACCTGCAAAGCTGAAAGCTCCCATTTCCGTGACATCACCCACCCGCATTATTCTCACTCTTCAACAACAAAGGCTAAAATGCACTCAATTAGAAGCAGAACTTCAGATGATGAAAGAAGAGATACTTAAAACAAATTATGTGGTCGATGCTGACCTTAACTTTGACTTTGTCAAAATAATCTCCCAAAATAACAATAAAGTTACACCATTTATGAACTTGTTCTGGCAGCAGCAACAACGACTGTTCGGCTATAGTAATTCTACCAATGTCCGTTACCACCCAATGATAATCCGATTTTGTCTTTCCTTATTTGCCAAATCGCCATCCACCTATGAAGAATTACGAAACAGTAATATTTTACGACTTCCCAGTAAGAGAACATTAAGAGATTATAAGAATTACATTAGACCAGAGACAGGTTTCAGACAAAAAATTATACAAGATCTTAAACAGGTCACTAATGATTATTTTGATACTGAACGATACATTGTACTTATATTTGATGAAATGAAGATAAAATCGAACTTGGTGTTTGACAAATATAATGATGAACTCATTGGCTTTTTGGATCTTGGCGATCCTGATGTGAATTTTGCAACATTACAAAAAGAAACGGAAGAGCTTGCAACACATGCATTGGTATTTCTCCTACGTGGCATAGCAACTAATTTAAAATACAGCTTTGCATATTTTGCGACAGATGGAATCACTGCAACACAATTAATGCCACTCTTTTGGGAAGCAGTATTTATACTAGAAAGAATATGCAACTTGTGGGTTATTGCAAGCACAGCAGATGGAGCATCACCAAATAGGAAATTCTTTAGACTACATAAGTTGATTAGTGATTCTGATAAGAATGTTACCTATAGAACACAAAATCTGTTTGCTAAGTCCAGATATATTTACTTCTTTTCTGATGCCCCTCATCTTATGAAGACCACCAGAAACTGCTTGTCACATTCAGGTTCTGGCAGAGGCACAAGATATATGTGGAATAATGACAAATATATTTTATGGGAACACATCGCACATATGTATTATCAGGATGTAGAGAATGGTCTAAAAATTTTACCTAGGATAACTGATCAGCACATTAAACTGAATTCATACTCTGTTATGACAGTTAAATATGCAGTGCAAGTTTTAAGTGCAACTATGTCAACTGTTCTCCAACAATTTGGTTCACCCGATGCATCTGAAACTGCCATATTTTGTCAAATGTTTGACAACTTCTTTGATTGCATGAATGTACGCAGTGCAGGTGAATGGCAGAGGAAAAAGAAACCATTCTTAAAGCCATATCGATCATGCCAAGACTCACGATTTGAATGGCTTGAGAATACATTTTTGCCTTATCTAGCAAATTGGAAACACAATGCAGGTGCACGTCCTGGCAATTTCACTCAAAACGCTAGAGGTAGGATGTTTATCTCATGGCAAACTTACGAAGGAGTGATGATTTCAACATATTCAATAATTAATGTCATAAAGTTTCTTCTTGGAGAAGGATTCGAATATATTTTGACAGAAAGATTTTGCCAAGACCCAGTGGAGGAGTACTTTGGAAACCAGAGAAAGTTGGGCAGACGATGTGATAATCCTGATCTGCATCAATTTGGATACAATGATAATACTATTCGTATACAAAGGGATGTTTCCTGCTCATCTGGTAACACACAGGGAAGATATGACAACAAAAGATCTTGGGAAAATATATCAGATGACCCAATACCAAAGCGGAAAAGGAAATAAAGTAAAATGATACATCATGAGTTTTAACTTACTGTAGCTGACAATATATTATTTTATTTCTCACTTTTTATATATGTATAAAATTAAGACATAGTATGTACTTGTTTATTGTTTATCATTAATTCTGCTGCAAAGATGTTGGGTATGATAATTGATTGTTGGATTTATTGTTTATCATTAATTCTGCTGCAAAGATGTTGAGTATGATAATTGATTGTTGAATTTGAACACATCACACAAAGTTCTGTGTACACATAAAGAAATTTCCTAGAAATTAAAATTTCTTTTATTTATTAAAATTTATAATTAAAGAAATTTCCAAGAAATTAAATATACACAGTTCTGTGTATATACACATAAAGAAATTTCCTAGAAATTAAAATTTATTAAAAATTCGTTGAAATTCATGTGATCAGTAAATTCTTTAAAATTTAAGAACATTCTTTGGCAGCAGAATAAAATAAAGAATCAGCAGACATAACACGAACATGTGGTATTATGTGTGACAGGCAGTAAAGTATGAATGACAATATTACAGAATACTCCTTTAACAATCACTAATATATGTTAAATGTCTGCTTTCAGTGTCTCTTTTCATTTCTTTTCGTAAAGCCTTCTTTTTAATATCCTTTTTTATTCTGTGCTTCTGTACAAAGTCTCTGGCATATGAAAAAGTACGAACTCTTATATACAGCTGAATTATAGAAAATAAGGTACTTTTCACAACTTCTGTAGCGGGCTTCAACTCTGCCTGGCAGACAATTTCATTAAAATATTCTCTAATGTGGCTAAATTCCATGAGACCAGTTATAATGACTTTTGTATTTATTCGGTTATATTCACGTTGGTTTGTTTTCAGCCTAAAATATTTTTCAGCTATAACCAGAATTTTTTGAATCGATTCTGAAATAAACCATAGTCCACCTCTACTGAGTGCAAAGTTCAATTTTTGATTTCTGTTTTGTTCAGCTTTACAAACTTCCAACAAACTAAGTGCTTGCTGGCAGTTCGAGCATCTCCAATTCTTTGAATTGCGTATTTTCTTCCACAGTTTATGTATTACATATCCACCCACATACTGCAGACCTGCAAGTTCCCTAGGTGATATATTTTGGTCACACTCCAAGATCCTCTCTTCTTTTTCTTGAAGTTTTCCCAACAATAAATCGCCAAATTTCATCATTAGAAATTTGGATAAGTTTTCATCACCCCATGGGAGGATTTCAGTACTTTTCGGGACAACATTTGCATAGAATGAAGCATAAAACTTTTCGGCATTTTTGATACTGACTACTGATTTCAATAAACACTGTAATTTTGACACAAGATCTTCATGAAAGTTTAAGTCCTGTTGACTAATTAGACTTTTATAAATTTCATTTTCTGACAGCTTCCTGCATGATTTTAAGAGGAGCTCTTTTAAAAAGTCTAGGGTAATATTGTTATGCGCAGCTTCTGTAGGCAGGCCTTCTTCATCATGTTTTCTTGATATGTGGAGCTTTAAACCCCCTTTGCTCTTGCAAACTTTTGAACACATATCACATGCAAAATTTCCTGTTTGAACCTAAAAAAATCATACCATGTTGGGAATTAACTGTAGTAGCTAGATTATCACCTAACCAACCGCTTAAAAGTAGCAGCCTACACCGGATTTAAGGGCAGTAAATGGTGATAAGTCAATGAAATAGGCAAATCCGAACTTTTGGAAACCACTAGCTAAAACTAGACAAGAAATGAAATTATTAAGAAAATTAAACGTTGAACACTTACATTGTCACATATTTCATCGGATAAGCCTTCTAATTCTTCATCTTCCTCCAAAATTCGTAATATCTCGTCAAAATCATCATCCAAGTTGTAGTTATTACCACTAGCTTCAGCCATGTTTTTAAAATGTGTGCACGGTCGCAGTCACGTGACGTACGTTTCAACATCGAAAAGATAAACAAAAGGAGCGCCTGTGAACTTTGCCGCGTTTCCTAACCAGTCTTTTCGATTAACTATGATGGAAAGTACTTCCGCATAAGCCTATTCCGCCTCTATCCAAAATCGGTAAAGTTGAAAAACCTATCGGGATATATATTGGCAGATCGGAATCTCTTTTCAAAAAAAGCACCCCTGGCCTAGGGTTGTGCGCATATAAAAAAGTGAAATTTCGTTTTATCATAAAAATACGAATTCCCATGGTCTAATTCCAACCTCGTTCCCAGGCACTGCCCTATGTTACAGCGCAACGAGGTTGGGTTAAATACATCTTGTTGTTATGTCCGCAAGGCGCAATAGCGATATCTCCAGATATACTACCGACATAAAACGACAATAAGGATTATAATAGCGTCAATAAGAATTATAATAGCAGATTCAAAACGTTTAGTGTTTTAGCCTTATTAAGGTGGTACTATAGTAAAGAAATTCAAATTTTTCGAATTTTCAATATCTATATTTTTAGATATTTTGAAGTACGTAGAAAACGATGGTGAAATCTATTTTAATGAAAAACAAGTAAAAAAGTCCTAAATTTGGCTTTTAGAAGTACCACCCCACATTTTAGGTCCTTAGCAACGCCTTAGCAACAATACTTAAGGGCCTTTTTCTTGTCTTTTCCCCCTCTAAATCGTTGTGTTCCCAGGGTTTTTCATATCTGTTATTAACCCTGGGTTCTTTTCCGTGAAACGTGGCTTCAGATTATAGCAAAAAACATTGTATTTCATCAACATGGGATCCAGAATTTTGGTATCTTTCAGGAGCTAGCTGCAAATTCTGTCTAGTAGTAGTAGTAGTAATATATTTTGCTAAACAAATTTACAAAATTTGAGTAGACTGGTAACTAGTCATATAGCTAAGCTAAACAAGGACTAGCCACCCTAGTGTTCTATCTAGAACAGATAGGCAGAGAACGGTCCTTACTGAAGGAGGGAAAAAGCCAGTGTATAATTCTATTTAATTAGGTTAGACACCAACCTTCTCATGTATATGGTTAATAGACATGGTATACCTCTTGAATTTTAGTGAGGCCAGCCACGTAAAATATATCTCACTACATATGTAGGGAGGTCGTCCCATTGCCGTGCGGCGTCAGATTTTTTTCCCGATCAAAAATATTCTCACTTTACACACTTTCCCCCTAAGTATCTCAAGAATGGTAGAAAATTATAAAATGAAAACACAAAAATGGCACCGATTTATTTCAACATATGGTGGTATCTTTGAGTGCAAATCGCTGTGGAACAGCTCGGTACCGGCGGAAAAAATCACATGGGAAAAGAATCACATGCATGGTATTCTGGGTTTTCAAATAAGGTATGAATCGCAATGTTTTGATCAGAATTGCCGTGCGAAAATTTAATTTTAAGGAGATAAAGAAAAACTTACCACTCTTAGAATTAAAAAAGGATAGATCATTGGAAAGCTATAAAACATTCTTCTTTCGTACTAAAAAAACCTTGTTACACTAATCACTGTTCCATAGTTATTTTGATAGAATACAATATGACAGGATGTTCACTTTTCGTGTTGATTTTTCATTACATATTTCTGACGTCATTTTGTTGACATTTGACTGGTTCCTTATTGTTAAAATGGGAGATTTGAATGTAAACAGATATGAAATGTGGATATTATATATATATAGTTGATGTAAACCACTTTCAAGGTCATTATCTGACTTCATTCTTAGCTTAGGGTAGTTAGTAGCTAGCCAAGAAATTATATGAACAGTTTATCAACTTTTGTGTTACCTAGATAGCTACCACATAGCTAGGACAGCTGTTGCTAGATACAATAAGGTTGTAGATACAGTGTATATAATTCTGATTGGCATAATTAGGAAAGAGTTGTGGATGTGTAGAAAATCAGATTATTTTTATTTATTTACTTTTTAACGATGCTGCGTTTTGTTTGAGTACATGGCTAGCTATTTATATATGAGTACATGGCTAGCTATTTATATATGCCTATCATAGTGTATTGTAGGAGCTGCTCAGGGTAATTTTGTAATTAGGGAGACTTTCAGTTATGCAAATTATTTAAATGCTATATAGCTAGCACTAAGATACTATAATAAGGGATCTCATTATGTGGGCTGAATTGTCCCTGCATGTTTGCATATATGCAAATGTAACATACAGAGTACGATCATAAGTACGATGTGAACATGATACTGTGTATATATATACAATTTTTCAATATATAATATAATAACTTGAAACACATCTTTCGACATCTATATCATTTAGACAAAGTTGTAGTTCATCCTGGTTGTGCAAAATTATGCATAAATTATTTTTAAAAAAAGATATTATATATCTAGTTTTTGCATAATTAATGCATGTTTGCAAATTTATCCTAATTCATCACTGCATATAGGCTTCAACTTTACATTAGAAGAATATTTGTTTTAGTATAAGCTGATTATCAACTACATATATAACATATTTTGAATTCTGTTTTCGTAAAAATTTTGTTTTCCTACGTATGAATTCAGCACTCATGCATAAATTAGTCATAGTTAGGCATAAATTAGTCATAATTTATGCTCTTCGCAAACCATTTAAGGTAGGTGAGTAGGAAAACTATACACGTCAAAAGAACTAAAACATTTTCCACTTTCTTCATCTTTTTCACAAAATAATTAATACAGTCTGATGTTAGAAAGATGGTTTTATATATTCAACCAATTTGTTTATTTAAAAAAAAAACATTTGTGGAAAAAACGAGGTTTTGATAAATTATGATCTCTTGTCTTTGACATGGATCATTTACAAAACTATAAACTTTCATAATATCGTTAGAACTTCTGGGTACTCTCAATAGGCATGTTTAACATCATGTGTCAGCGTTTCCCTTTATTTTTATTGGTTGTCGAGTTATAAATAAAAACATAAAAAACATGTCTCCAAACCTCTATTTTTCGTTACAAACCGGTATATAATCGAAACGATGTTCGTAAAAATTATACCGTGACACACGATGGAGAGATCAACACTCCTTTTTATCGAGAAACCGAAACAGGTGGCGTAAACTGGTATACTTTTGTAAAAGAGATGACAAATGTAGTAAGGATTTTTTGCAAATCCTCGAAAATTAGAAGACTGTGTTTTTCGAGTTTTTCTAAACCCTGTGAAGTTTGCCGCTCAGCACGTTGCTATTATGTAAGAAATGAATAGAGCGGGTATTCTTTACTCATTTTCTTTACACATCCAGCAGAAAGAGCTTAGAGGCGTCACATTTTTTCTTCATTATACTCAAATTCTATCAGCGAGTTACACCCCCAGAAAATACATTTAAGTAATCTTTTTCGAGTGGTAAGATAGGTAAAATTAACTAACATACCCGGGGGTACAGTAATAAAACCATACACAATGATAGCGTTTATATACAATCGGTTATATATACATTCCATTCATATACTGTATACAGTAGCTACATGTCAACAAGTAAAAAAAGTTTTTCTTAACAAAAAAGACAGACTTTACTTGCTTTTTCAAGTCAGCAAAGAAATGCCAAAAACAAAGTCTGCTAAAAAACCTGGTTGTAAAAGCTCTTCTGAACCTGACGTTATTAGCGTTGAAGAATCTTACCGCATCTTGTTAGAAGAAATGCAAAGTAATGGGTAAATAATTTTTTCCTATAAAAGTAAGAAAAATAGTTTTCCAACCTTGTATTTCGGTTTATCTAAGTTTACATGTTTTTAGATATGATGGTCAGGTGTTCGCTGAAAGCTTGAAAGATGGCGTTCAGTACAGGAAGAAACGGTCGAAATCCGCTAAGAAAATTAGATATTTTTTTTTATTGTACCTGGGCTAAAGCATTGATGAAAGCAGAGGTTGGACCTGAGAACACTGAGTACAGCTTTCCAAACTATGTACTTCATTACATCCGCTCAATTTGCCCCGGTGATGTGGTGGGAGAGATCCGAGAGGACGCATATAAGGTTACAACTGAAGAGTTCTGTACGGCCTTAGAAATACCTAAAATAAACTTGTAAAAATGAACTTCATTTACCAGTGCGTTTTTTCTTCATGCCTTTTTGTTCCGCAACATGAAAGCTTCCCGACTGGTATTGCGGTCCTTCAACCCGTTGAAAAGCGGCTTGCTTTTTCACGTGGCCACGTTTTAGCTCCTTACGGCGAAGCTTTACCTCTTGAAGCTCTTTTAACTCAGCTTTAGCCAAGCGATTATTGTCTATTTGCTGCCATGTCTTTGCAATAGATGGTTGCACTACAAACCCCAACTCATGAAACATTCGTTTAGCGGTGTATTCAATGCCACTATTGAATATGCACACTCCTAAATTAATCGCTAGTGATGTTTCTGCAGGAGAAGTATAAAATTCTTTTGGGGCCAGACTCCAGAGAACATGGTGAAGGCTTTCATTAGGATTTTGCGTGTAGCACTTTTTTACGCCTTCCAGGAATGACACGCTTGCCAAACGAGTAAAAAGCGGGACTAGTGTTTCCCTAACAATTGGTCGCAATGGATTTTTGATAGAGCGATGCTCGTTAGTTCCCAGAGCAACATCACGATTAAAGCTGCACCATGAATCTATTCCGTTTGGGCAATCACTGTGCAGTGGATTTTCGGGTGTGCTTGAATAATGGTTCAGTATCGCCCAGGCGGCCTTAGACATAGCATTCACGTCGTCTTTATTAGAACGCAGGCATTTTCCATAGAAATTCTGGATGGTATCACATTTCAGAACTGTCAATCCTCCATTTTTTCCACCGAGAGGTTTTCCATCGCTTAGTTTCTTCCCTGAATATTTATAGAAAGAAAGAAAGAAGTCTACTACCGGACAATAAAACAATCAAACTGTGTTTTGTTTCCAAAAATTCTCTATAAAATATGGAAGAATATTGTGATGTTTCTCTGCAAATAGAACAATCTATTTCCAGGGTGCACTTTGGAGGGAAATCTACCCTGGGAACAAGGTTGTGACAATAGCAGACTTCATGAAACATATACATAAATTTTAGTATAAGTTTCATACATAATCCAGAGAGCAGAACATAGTCTATTGTACTCATGCTTGTGCACTATACTCTATAGCTACATACACATTTACAAAGCAATGACAAGTTTCAAACACCATAAGCAACGACGCATCATACCTTTATAATCTTTTAATAATGTACGCAAGCCAGTACCCATTCTTTTTGTTATGTGATTTACACATTCGTGTTTTTCAATTATATACAGAGGTCCGTAGGGTGCAAATTTCTCCACAGCTGAAAAGGACGAGCTGTCACCATCACCAATGAAAGGGCGATAACGTAGGTTGTTTCTTTCCAGTGATCGTTGATACATTGCCAAAACACCATCAGATTCCAATTTCTATAAGAATTATTTAGGCTAATTCATTTACTCATTCAAGGGCTTCTCACTTGATACGAAGAAGCAACCTCGATTTCAGAACTTCATAGAACGGAATGAAAGAAGTGAACGCGGGTTGGAGAACATAGAAACGTCAAATAAAAAACTGATGCATATCTAGCTAACTTACATGAGGACTGCCATCGTGATTTAGGAAGCACTTGGGTTCATGTTTTGTAAACCATTCAAGATATTCCAAGGTAGTCACCAAACTACTCTCCTTTTTTCTATCCCAGACCATACATTCTTTACACTCACTATTTTTAAATACAAAGTCTAAAACCTGTCCGGTACACTCTGCAACTGCTGTTGCAACTCCTGCCCGCGATGTCCATCCTCTTTTCTTCCACGAACCATCGAAGCAAACTCCATCGTCATGAGGATCTTCGTTATTTTTTGTGTGGTCTAGCACTACATCATTCACCATAGCAACCACCTCAGACAAGTTTTTATCTACAACAGTGTGTGACATTTCTTCAATTATTTTTGTATGGGCGGCATACGCTTTTTTGCTGACAGGAGAATTTAATCCCATAACACTAAAAAGCTTTTCCAGTGCAGAACGTCCTTTACCAATTATACGCCCACCTAGCACAGTTTGTCGATTCAGTTCAAACACTTTGCCACTTTTATCACTTGAATAAAATCCATCAGAAAGCATGTTACACTCATCGTTTCCGCATATAAATTTTAGCTTTGTAGCCAGGCCTGCACGGTATGTGCATTCTTCTTGAACGGTCAACGATTGACCACAGTTTTTGCAAACTGCTACCTCTTGTAAATGAGCTTGCATTAATTCTAATGATATTACCCATCTGCTGATCGTATCAATTTCACCATATTCTTTGTCTGCTGCTGCCGCTTCTTCACTTCTAGACCATGATAATTTTTGCTTGCTAGAGCATTCAGACGCCGTATGTTCAGCTAGTAACTGGTCTTGCTTAAACCATGACCCTTTTCCCATTGTGTTTAAAGTAGACTTCTTTCTGGGAGAAAAGTGACGTTTGTGTGTTTTTTTCTTTCGTCTTGACGTTAAAAATGGATTGTGACGATAAGCAGACATTATTGCAGTAAGTGAAAAGCGTTTTTATCTTACACGAAACCACTGTTTATTTCATATATAACTGTTTTTCACATCTTTTCAATAGCTTTTACTCATTATTTATGCTCAATAGTTTTGTGTTTGCGAAAGTGTAAAAATAGTTGATCGATCAATTAGGAGTAACAATGGAGATTAAATGCTTAACATTCCTTCAGGGAACGAACCTAACTTTGTGACAGTTTTGTCAATAGCATATTTATAAAAAATATATCACTGGAAAGGCCA
>JAODUM010033339.1:0-15451 GCA_025399915.1 Enypniastes eximia
CGAATGTGTCTAAACTCGTACAAGAGCTTATCTTCTTCATCACCTGATTCCTTTATCAGGCTATAAATAGTCATCTAAATTAAGATCTTAGCAACACTCCCCTCTGAGCCTCCCCCAAAAAAGGTTCTCGATGCTAAGACTATTCAGTCTTCTGCGAGTTTCCAACCTCGTTCCCAGGGCATCTCACCTTCTCGACGGGGGTATCTTCAACTTTGAAATTCAGTTTGTCAAAATATGTCTATAAATATTTTAAACTTTTTTTTAGATGGATGAAAAAGCTGTGTTACTTGCAGATGATGCAACACTAAGAAATATTGGTTTGGTTGCTCAAGGCGATATAATTGCCTTGCGTGCACATTGTATGCCAATCAAACAAGGGAAGAATGAATTATTGAAATTGGTTAAGCATAACAAAAGACTTACTAATAAAGTAAGACTGAGAAAAGTTAACTTTGGTTGGTTACATTTTTGTAAGAAAACTAAGCGTTACAAATTGGTCCGCACAGGTCATGGAGGAAAGGATGACTATGTCCAGGAAAGTGCAACAAAAAGTGAACTGATAAACAGAGCTAAGGAACTATACTTTACTCATTCACCTCAAACGAAATTCGGTCCATCTACTTCATTCATATCTGAGATAGGTGTGCCTCCTGGAGTGAAAATTCCAAATGAGCTTGAGATAAATGGCAAAAAAAGAAGTACTACATTAAGTATCATATTGCAGATGTATAAAATGTCCAAGACAAAATTATATCTCATGACTAGAATGAAATCGTTTAAAGACATACTTTATTCAGACGATGAAATTGATGAAATTCAGGAAGATGAGATTGAAATAACACAAGTTATTCAACATACCAACCTCACTAAATCCTCACAAAATTCACCTAAAGCTAAAAGAATTAGATCCAGTGCTACAGTTGGTAAGCAAACACCACAAATTTCATTTACAACTATAGGGAATGATGCAAGAGTTTCACCACTTACAGATGTGGTACAGTATGACAGCCAAGGTCAAGCTAAACACTCTGGTACAGACAAGGAAAACTTAATACCTCAAAGCAGTGAACTTATTGGAACTAGTGAAGAACGTTTTCAGTTAGCTGCAGAAATAGCCCATTCCTATAATGAATCTTTGTTAAAAGACCAGCAAAAGGAAATTGAGAAACAACAAGAAGAAGCTGAAAAGATGGAAATAATGAATCGACAGCAGCAGCTCATGGACTCCAGGAAAGCAAGAGTACTACCGGAGGCCAATCTATCAGATCCCCATGTGACGATAACTGTTCGACATACCATAATTGCAAATAAGACTAGAATTTTTCAGGATAGTGGAACAATGTCGCAGGTATACGATTGGGTCGGTAGTCTCAACATGAAACCAGAACATTTTCATTTGATGAACTTTGAGAGAAACATTGTTTCACCAGATTCAATTATTTGCTCTGGAGTGTATAATATGCAAGAAAGCAGTAATCCAATTTACATGACACCAACAGGTACAGTGAGCTTCAGTGGTTATGGTTTGAGTGATAATGATGAACACTTAGCCAATGACTATGATAACGACTTCATAGAGCTGAAAAAATTACGAGATGCAGAATTTGAGAAATTTACAAGTGGTGAACATATAAGTGTAAGTAGAGAAAACATTTATCAAGAGTTCATCAAAATTTTCTCAAGGAGGGGTGCTATAAAAAAGTACAATATATCTTTTGAAGGTGAAACAGCCGTGGGTGATGGTGTAACTCGTGATGCGTTCTCCTGTTTTTTTCAAGGAATGCGTTTCAACTTTAGTGGTGACACTGAATGCATTCCATTACCAACTACAGACACTGAAGAATTGCACGTAATCGGTAAAATCATAACAACGGCATTTATATCGCAAAACATTTTCCCTGTGGAACTTTGTAAAAGCTCGTTTCAGCACGTGCTTTATAATGATGTGTCTGATGAAGAGTTATGGAACTCATTTCTTAACTATCTTTGTCCACAAGAAGCGTCTATTATGTTAGATTTCAAAGAGGGAAAAAGCTCTAACAAGCAAGCCATATTGGATGTCTTGAGTGAGGCACATGTATTTGTTACACCAACGAAAGAAAATATTGTTGAACTCTGTACTAAAGCAGCAAAAGTTTGTTTAGTGCGTTTGCCATTATATTCAATGCAATCAATAGCTGAAGGTATGGGAGCATTCTGGAAAAAGACCACAATAAACATGTTTAGGAGTATTTACAAATGTTCAGTCCCAACTGCAGAGAACTTAATTTCCTGTTTAGATGCCCATGAAATTAAAGCAGTTGACCAACGGTTGACAACATGGCTGCACAGATACATACGGTCATGTGACAAGGCACAGCTTTATCGCTTTGTTCGTTTTGTAACGGGAGCAGCTACCATTTCACCTAATAACTTGATAAAAGTCCAGTATGTAGATCAACCACCAGCTCACCTTCACCCTCAGGCAACCACATGTTTTAGAATTTTGATTCTACCAAGACAATTTTCATGTTTTACTCATTTGCGTGACAACTTAAACTTACATATTGGTTCAGACAACTGGAGCATCAATGATGATTTTGAAGAAACTTGAAAGTTTGATATATTAATTGTTTATTTCTTAAGGTAATATACATAGTTTTTTATAAGCACTAGCAAGTTTTACCTAAACCTTGTAGATTGAATATCTACGTATGTCATCATACATTTTAAAGTTAAGAAAACCAATTAATTTTTCCTTCTTGTGCTGATAAAAAGCGTGCATATAGCTATAGGGCAAAAACCTATAATTTTTGTTGTATAATTAATCTATTTACAGTAATAAGCCGCATTTTGTTACATTGTTTTGTTAGATGTTTCAATGTGGAAGATTGTGTTGAATGTTGAATGAGCTCAATTTGTTATAAGGTCCTAGTTTGTTTGTTGTGTGGCTTTGAAGTAACAAAGAGAACCAGTTTTGTTTGTTAAGGAGTAAAAAGTTTGGAGGAGTAAGTTTGTTAAGGAGATAAGGCTCATAGTAAATTAAATCAACCACCATTTTCTGCATTCGAGAGGAATATGTTTGAGAGGCTCTGTCTGACATATTTCAAATGGACTTACATATAAACATGTCACAAAACTTTTGAATCCAGAGAGCTACTGTATGTACCTTTCTTTTCTAGCTTACAAATTTGATACAAAGTTTAGGGTTATTCAATCTGCTTGTCTATTCTGAGAAAGTTAGGTATTAACTTGAAATTAACTTGTTTCTTTCTAGGTGTGAGGTGCTCTGTATGTAAGATCAGGATATGTAGATAGTAGAAGGCATCTTTATTCTAGGTAATTTACATAGACACCTATAAACTGAAATTTACCCTGAGTGAGTTTTGTTGCTGTAGGTCTTTTTAAAGCACATGATTCGTAGCTCATGAATTTTAGTTAGTAAATTCTCATGTAAAAATAATTACATAGACGCTAAATGAAATTTACGCCATTAAAGAGTCAATTTGGTTTGTAATAATGTCCAGTTTTGTGCGTTTAATTTAACCTCGCCATGAATGTATTTCATTTCGCTCTAAATGAATTTCATTTTAGGATATTTTAGGATTAAAACAATGAAGACGCATTTCATTTTGCGATTTTATATTCCATGAAAGTTTGTTATATTTTATATTTATTGTTTTAAAAGATTTTATGACTTTTGTTATATTTTGTATTATAGTTTTCGCCATCTTTGCTCTCTTTCGCACCTCTGTTTCTTTTTTTCTCTTCGTGTATTCAATTTTCTTGCATGACTAATTACATGTGTGTTACACCTTTTTAAGACAAAAATAATACACAAATTTTCGCTGGAAAAAAGTGCATGAACTCTGGGTTTTTGAAGAAGTTAATACAGAAATTTAAAAAGAATTACGTACCGTTTTCATGCGTATTAAATAATTTCATAGACCAAATATAAATAGAGCAAAGATTCGGAAATTATGGAATTGTAAATATAGATTTTTAGACTTTGTAGGTTGTTTAATTCTTAAGATTTATTTTGATAGAAGTAGGAAGTTTGCAACGGCCATGAACACAACGTTTTTGTCTTCAAGTTTCGTAAATACTATGCAAAGTGCAATACTACAGTTAAATCTCGATCTATTTTCATTATTCCCTCTATAGCAATTTACATCGAATAGCTTCAGTGAAAAACTACTTTATTACCTTGGAGGGGTTGTTCACGTATCAGTAGCATACGTAGTATATTGGATTTAAGTAGGTTGTCGCTATCACATCACATCATTCTACATGAACGTTATACAGTTAATTTTTTATGTAGGAGTGTTTAAATCACTTTATGCATTCTTGTTTTAAGTCTTGAGAACTACAAACTTGTTTTCAAAAAATATATGATCTAGAGGCATAAATTGTTTATTATTATCCCTGACCCATGTGTCATCCGCAATCGTAATCGTCCTGATCAAACCTTTGTTTAAAACTTCAATGGTGTACGCCTATTATATAGCAAGTATCAATTGAACCTTAAGTTTTGCTTACAGAAAAGAACATACTTTTTTCATTCGTAGTAAACTTGGTTCCTAGCGAATTTCCATTTAGAACCTATGTCCAAACGATCATAACCTACTAGTATTTTATCTACATAATTATGTCCGTTAAGTAAACTTAAATTTCGGCTTGCGTACTAAATGTAAAATGTTTAAAATAGAAGACAACACAACTTTGAGTGGATTAAATTTTGCGAACTTGTGGCCAATTTTCGCCAAAAATAACATCCACGCAAAATTTACAGAATAGAACAGCGAAAGTGTTTTCCTTAACCTTAGGCAAGTAGTGTTATCGTGATGCACATACAATTTCGACCCTTCGAAAAGTAATTCACAAAATGAAATCCTCGCAAAACGGGAGCAAAATATTCTCTCGCAGAAATAAATCCAACCTACCGTACTTAGAAATTTTGTATTTACTTACGGATGGGAAGGAGGAAGTAAAGAGAAAGGACGATTGATTCATGAACACATTTAATTCATTGTCATACTACAGTAATAAGGCGTTTGTATAACTTCTCAGCTTCGTTGACAGTTTTTGGCATATGCATATCAAAATCGCGCATCCACAAAATAGCTAAACGTGCAAAGTTATCACTGCAACAAAATATAGGAATCTTCTTACATACTGATAACGCTGTATTAATATCATTATCTTTAACTCTCACTTTTCCGTCGGTTGTTCCTGAATGCATGAAATAAAGAAAGTCCGGTTTACCCGCAGGTGACTCTGAGTTTCTGACTGGTCGAATTCTGTGATGGTTCCAATTGTTAAGAACTTGTGACAATTCATCTTGTAAGATTGGAAAGAAACAAAACTGTAGGCACTGATATTCAATAGTATTACTGCCATCGTAATATCCACTATCGCGAAGGTCTTTGAAATAGTTCATCCACCAATTAAGGAAACGTTTGCGTAGGAAGGACCACCATGCCTCGATTCTTTGATTGGCAGTTGATTTACCAAATTTAAACGTGTCTATGTTATTTTGTGTTCGCCGATTAAAGAACCTTTGAATTCCAGCCACATTAACATTTTCAACACCTCTATCAGCCCTAATTTTCCTGGCGGTCCCACCAGCTTGTGATACATATTTTACATAAAACTCAGCAATAACAGCTGGATCTTTATTAGATGGGCAAACATCAAGCCACAACATTTTTCGGCTGTACCCATCAATACATCCATGGATGCAAAAACCAAAAGGCTTCAGCTTATCGTTTCCATCCAAATGCCAAACCTCATTTGGACCCTTGACATAGTATTTTCTTCTGGTTAATTTATTCGCTCTTCTAAGAGCAACACCTTTAGGATCTAATTGTTTTATTGCAATACGCACAACCTCGTGGTTTGCTACAACACCAAGTCTGGTAATTTGCTGGAACATAGCTCTGTATCCCATATTCGATTTACTTGTTCGCAGCTCGAAATTAATGACACGAAGAATTTCCCTAGTGTCTATAATTTTTCCTCTCCTTCGTAGATTTTGTAATCTCAGCACACGATGAAGTGTACGCATACTAATCATTATTTCATGACACTTTTCAAGTAGTGAAAGGCTTTCTTTATAAGTAAATCCTTCCTTAAAATATTCCAATATCAGATCATTTCTTGATAAAATACTTTTAGAAGACAACGGCGAGCTCTGTGCCATTGCCACACAACCGTCTTACAAAGACTTTACTTATCTCAAACGCTAAGTTTCTTCATAGTGCCTTCTATTTCATCGAGGTTCAAGCTTTCTACACACCGACTTCATCTGTAATTTTTGTTTCTGTTTACCTCTTAACGCGACGCCTCAAAATTAATTCAGCTTTCTAATTGGTTGATTCCATCTTTGACCAATCACATCATGGAGCATTGACCAATCACATCACATGCAACCTAGTTGTCGAAATTCGACAGTTAGAATTCGACAGTTAGGCCATCCAAGCCATGGGCACTTAAGTGGCGGAATTCGACAGTTAGCTCTCCTAAGTGGCGGAAATCGACAGTTAGCTCTCCTAAGTGGCGGAATTCTTAAATGCACCTAATAATGGCACATACATGCCACCGTAAACTTGAAGAAAAGGTGAAGTCTGCTTTTTCTGTTACTAACCGATTACGTTTCCACTCAAGCGAATCTACGGTATCTACTTCGTCAAACGTTAAACTTCCGAAAATACTCTTGAAGAAGTTTGGAGGGGAGCCCACGGAATGGATCCCTTTTTACGAGACATTTTTAGCAGCAGTACACAACAACGAGACTCTAAGTAGTGTTGAGAAATTCACCTATTTGAAAGGTTATGTTGAGAAGGAAGCTTCAAATGCGATACAAGGTTTCGCACTCACTAACGAAAACTACGAAAAAGCATTCGATCTACTAAAAGAAAGATTTGGAAACAACAAGATTATTATCTCTACTCATATTAATAATCTGTTAAAGTTAAAACCGATAACTTCAGAACGCGATGTTAAAGGACTAAGAGGTTTATTTGACTCTATTGAAGCACAGACACGAAGCCTGTGTAGTTTGGGCATTGACAGTGAAAATTACGGAGCCTTACTCGCACCAATCATCATGGAAAGAGTGCCACATCAAGTACGATTGTTGATTAGTCGACAGATGAAAGATTGGGACATGACGATGCTTTTAAGAATATTGCGTGAAGAAATCGAAGCTCGAGAGTCGTGTATGAGTATGAACAAAGTGCAAGAAGAGAAAGATAGTGGTAAGAACACTTTATACTCTTCGGGGGAAAGCAACGTCACTGCCTCTAACTTATTCTCTGGGACTCCATCATGTGTGTTCTGTCAAGGTTTACATTTTTCGGACAAGTGCACGGTGGTAGTAGAGGTATCTGCAAGGAGGGATGTGTTGCGAAAAGAAGGTAGATGTTATTTGTGCTTGAGGTCAGGCCACGTCATGAGAAACTGTAGTCGAAAAAGGGCTTGTTTTTATTGCAAAGACAGGTCGCATAATTCAGCTATTTGTATGAAATCTACCCCAGTAACCACCGCCACTATTCAAATGAATGAGAAAGATCATTCCCTGAGACAGCACGCGAGCAGGGAACAGCGTGTTCTACTCCAGACAGGTGAAGCCATTGTCTGGAATTCTAATCGAACAAAGAAATTAAGAATTCGATTGTTATTAGATTCCGGGTCTCAAAAAACATATATTTCGGAACGTGTTAGAAACTTCTTAAAATTAGAAACTCTAGAAAAACAAAACCTATCGATTCTAACGTTTGGGAAACCACAGGCGCAAAATCAAGTTGTCGACATTGTTAACGTGGGTCTGACAAATTTAAAAGAAAAAGAAACAATTGCCTTAACTGCGGTCTGTGTGCCGTACATCTGCTCACCGTTAAATGGCCAGGACATTGTTTTTGCTCAGAGAAATTTCGGACATTTGTTAAAATTGGAGCTTGCGGATAGTGGAAAAGGGAACTTTGAAATTGATTTGCTTGTAGGGGCAGACTTCTATTGGTCAATATTGACAGGGCAAGTTATTCGCGGTCGGAATGGAGAGCCCACGGCGATGAGCTCTAGGTTAGGATGGGTACTCAGTGGATCAATTTCGGGAATTAGATCCGGAGAAGCGTCTGCAGTCAATTCTACTTTCGCACACACATTAAAGGTCGAGTGCAAGGAAGCTAATGATATGGCCACTATAGAGGGTCAGCTACACAGATTTTGGGATCTCGAAACTTTGGGAATAGAACCCCTAGAAAAAAGTTCCATTGAAACCGTTGTTGAAAACATTTCACTAAACCACGAAAACCGTTATGAAGTATCTCTACCATTTAAACAGAATCATCCGACCTTGCCCAACAACTATAAAACTTGCGAAAAACAATTACTAAGATTGCATTCTACTCTTAAGAAATCACCAAAGCTTTTGGAAGCTTATAACAATACCTTTAAAGAACAGTTAAACGCTGGAATAATTGAACCGACCACCGAAGCGGGTGCAGTCGGAGAGACTCATTATTTACCGCACCATGGTGTCGTCAGAACTGACAAAGAAACCACCAAACTAAGAATTGTTTTTAATGCCTCGTCGAAATCGTCGCCGTCTGAGCCAAGCTTAAACGACTGCCTATACAAAGGACCCCAGCTAAACCCACTTTTGTATGAAATTATGATATTATTCCGTGTATATCCCATCGCGCTCACCGCCGACATTGAAAAAGCGTTTCTCCAAATTAGTGTAAATGCAAATGAACGCGACTATCTCAGATTTCTATGGTTTGACGACGTATTTTCCAACCGACCAGTCATCGTACGTAACCGTTTCGCGAGAGTCGTATTTGGTGTGAACAGTTCGCCGTTTTTATTGAATGGGACATTACGTAAACATGCTATGAATTATCTAAACGAAGATCCGAAATTCGTCGAAAAGGTTTCAAAGTCTTTTTATGTCGACGATTTCACCAGTGGAGAGTTTAACATCAAAAGTGCCTTTGAACTCTTCAAAAAACTGAAACTGCGCTATTTGGAAGGAAATTTTAATCTGCGAAAGTGGCGAACGAATGACCTCGAATTACGTAGCCATATAGATAAAGCAGAAGGGAATCCCCATTGTAAAGAATTGAACAATGAGACATCTGAAATGAATGAAACAAATCGTAAGCATTTAGGCGTGATCTGGGACGAGTTTAGAGACGTTCTAGAATTTGAATTTAAAGAAGTTAGCGAAGCAGCAAGAAATTGTGAACCAACGAAACGCAACATTTTGAAAATCCTCTCAAGCTTTTATGACCCACTCGGACTAATACAGCCGATAATTGTTTCCATGAAAGTGTTATTTCAAGAGATCTGCAAAGCTAGCGCGTCGTGGGACGAAACCCTACCAGTGAACTTAATCGAGAATTGGAAGCACATTTTGAACGAACTATCGAAACTACAGAGTTTGTCTATTCAAAGGTGTTACGTAATCTGTGATATCACCGATCCCTTTATCATCTTTGATCTTCACGGGTTCAGTGACGCTAGCCCACAAGCGTACGGCGCCTGTGTCTACATACGCGCCACAACACAATCTGGCTCGATAAAGTGTTCACTAATCTCTTCAAAGTCAAGGGTCGCTCCCATCAAGACAGTCACAATCCCCCGTCTTGAGTTAATGGGTAATCTAATACTGGCCAGACTTTTTAACACGATTGCAACAGTTCTACATGCTGAATACCAATTCGGTCAGTATCTTTATTGGACTGACTCACAAATAACACTAGCCTGGATCACTTCGGTGAGAAAGGAGTACAAAGTCTTCGTAGAGAACCGGGTTCAAGAAATACGAAAATTAACACTAGCGGGAACATGGAGATACATCGAATCTAAATCGAATCCAGCTGATTTGATCACTCGCTATGAAAACTCTCCTAGCGAACTACAGAAGAATTGTTTATGGTGGAACGGGCCTCACTTTCTCTCACTTCCGAGCAACGAATGGCCCAAATTCATAACTGACAAAGATGACTTATCCAACCTAGAAGTCAAACCATTATCTACACTTATGAACGTAACAGAAAACCAGCCATCTTGCAACGGTATCATTCCCATCGAAAAGTTCAGCCGAGTAATGAAGTTATACCGCGTCACGGCATGGGTACTGCGATTCGTCAACAACATAAAAAGTGAAATGTCAAATCGTCAACTTACACTATCGCAGACGTTATCAGCAACCGAACTTCGCGCTGCGGAGGGATTATGGATAATTGACAATCAAAAATCCTTAATTAACCTTCCCCATTATCAACACATTAAACAACAGCTAAACGTATTTCAGGATGAACACGGACACCTCCGTTGTAAAGGAAGACTCGCAGCAGCTCCGCTACCATATGAATCACGATGTCCTATACTTTTAACAAAAGATCACCGATTAACAGATCTTATAGTATTGGAAGCCCACGAAAGAGTAAAGCACATGGGAGTGAAACAGACGCTAACCGAAATGAGAGAACGTTTCTGGATGTGTCGTGGTCGTAGTTTCGTCTCAAAACTGATACATTCGTGCACTATTTGCCGCCGACTTCAAAGCAAGAGCTACGACTACCCACCGACACCGTCGCTAACAGCACTTCGACTTAACGACAGTCGACCATTTGCCACAACCGGAGTCGATAACTTCGGACCGTTCTATGTGAGAGATATATACTCAAAGGATAAGAAAATAACTCTTTTCAAAGCATGGGCTACACTGTACACTTGTGCAACTAGTCGTGGAATCGTATTAGACTTGGTACCAGATATATCCAGTTTGTCCTTCATGGAAAGCTTTGCAAGGTTTATATCCCGGCGTGGTTGCCCTGACCATATGATATCGGATAATGGTTCAAATTTTGCCGCCGATGACACGCAGAACTATTCGTCAGCCCATGGAATATCGTGGCACTTCAACTTGCCACTAGCCCCATGGCATGGCGGATTCTTTGAAAGAGTAATCAGGATAATAAAATCTATGTTGAGAAAGGAACTAAAATCCTCACGTTTATCCTATGTTGAGTTACAAACTGTACTACTAGAAACCGAACGAATCGTCAACAACCGTCCAATAACCTATGTATACCCAGATGAGCTAGAAACATGTGTTACACCGAACCACCTGCTCTATGGACGACGATTAGAGTTTACATCAGACACCAAGTTACTGCTACATACAAATGAAGCTAGAAACGTTGTTACTTATTCGCAGAACGTTGAATCGGTTTTAAAGCACTTTTGGGAGCGATGGAGGAAAGAATATTTGTCGGAATTGAGGGAACAACATAAGATAGACACGAAGAAATTGACGCACGAGGTGAGAGAGGGAGATGTTGTTATAGTTCAGGAGGACTTTGTGCCAAGACATTTGTGGAGGTTGGGAGTTGTAATAGGACTGGTGAACGGGAAGGATGGGATGGTACGAGGAGCTGAGGTGAAGATTGGTAAGACGGGGTCCCAAATTAAGAGGCCAGTGACTAAGCTCTACCCTGTTGAGTATTTTAGACACACCACAGATGCAGATAATCAAGGTGAAGTTGGAGACCAAATTGGACGAGCCGAAGAAGAATTTGGACGAATCGATGACGACGTAAGACGAGTTGAAGACGAACGTACTGAAGACGTTGAAAATGAACCAGAAAGTGGACGAAAGGAAGAAAACGACTTGGCAACGAAGCTGTATCCTCTTCGAAGTCGAAAACTGAAGTGTTGACCCCCAACATTTGCGGGGGGAGTGTTGTATTTTATAGACATTACGTCATTTTGGACGTCACGTGGTTAGTCACGTGAGCTTTTGTTATTCTATTTTACGGTTGTGTTTCGTTTGAGTTTAGTTCTCTGTGAGCGACAAGACAGGACTTGAAACGAGAGTCATTACTAATATATACAGTCCTCTAGATTTTACATGGTCCACCGAGCCGGATTTGAAACTTATTGAATCTCGTTGGAAATTAATTCTAAGAAGAAATGACAGATCTACCGTGGCTGATTTGGATGAACTAGATCTAGATTCTTAACTGGCGGTATAACTTGCGGCCGCAAGTTACAACTTGCGGCCGCTAGTTACAGTAACACCGGGCTTGTAAGTTATTAAGTCGCGGCCGCTAGTTCTACCGCCACTTATGTTTTGTTTTTTAAGTTGCGGCCGGGACATATAAGTTGCGGCCGCTAGTTATTAAGTCGCGGCCGCAACTTATAAGTCGCGGCCACGACTAATGCAACCCTGTCTGGTCCTTAAAATACACAAATCCAGTACCGTAATTGCAAAGCTAAGTCTGTAATTTAAACTATTGTACACATGTGCGTTCTATCTACCGGCACATTTCAAGATGGCAACTAACGTAGATGGTGACAACCACAATCTAGGTATACCAGAAAATTACAAAAAGGTGAGAGAAAAAAAGCTTTGTCGTTCGCTTTAAAAGCTTTTACTATATGTCGGAGATGTTATTTGTCTTTAAGTATCTCAGTTAGCATCATTTTGTGTACAAAGCTGTGGAGTCGTGGCCGAGTGGTTTAATGAAATGTAAGCTCTGCTAAGGTTGTTTGTGGGTTCGATCGAGTCCACCTTGTTGAGGACATTGTAGTGAGGTGACCTCTCACTGTTAATGTTATAGGTTATGGCTAAGTCGTTGTTACTTGGGGCTTTAATATCTTGTTACTGAGAAGTAACATCGGATATGAATCACCAAGGTAGCTAGTATATATTGAGGCACAGTGTAGTGTCGAAGTGATAAGCAGCTGCTCTAGTGCATCACGATGGCCCCTCCTGGAAATAATAGACAGGGTATATCCCTCAAAATTAGTGAGTCTAGCCATGTAAAATATAAGTTATTATCTTGTGTGTATGGTGTAGTAAAAATTACAAGTAGGTTGGCTATGATACTTTATTTAGCACATATGCTAGCATATAGTAAAGTGATAATATTGTGGAGCTGTAGCTACTAGCACAGTAGTAGAGAATTGGACTCATAGTCGAAGGGTTGCGAGTTCAAATCCACTTGCAGTTTCGGAGGATGACCTCTCCAAATTAAATCCATAGGTTTCTGTTCTGTTCTGTTGGTGGGGCCGAAGAACCATTCCCATATGGAAGCCACATGGACAATAAACTCTCGATTAAAAAAATAATATATTGAACTATAAGCTATAGGTCGATAAACCTATAATTGTTTAATGGTTATATACTGACTAAACATTGTGCATGGAATGTATGGGGATACACTATATACCATTTACAGGTAGTAGCAAAGAGGGTTGAATATATCCTTGGGGTTTGTTTATTAAAACTATCAAGTTTGTTGTATGTAGTAGTTTTTAATACTATGTTTTTAGATTGAAAGCTTCCTGAACGACCGTAATCTGACATACTTACTTGGAACATTTATATGTTTTATATTGTTTTGTTGTATGTATATATTTTCTATACAATTAACGTTTGATCTCTGAAGTTGATAGTGCGAATTTCTCAAATTGCATTAGCCTGGCTCTATGCATTCACTACACAGAAAGGTGGATTGGTCAATGTATCGAATACCCCTTTATACTGCATAGTTTCATTATTCCATACTTCTAATAACCACTATTTTTCGATCGTGCATTTAACACATACTCTCTGATATCGAACAATATAACAGTCACGATTATTTTTTTCCGTACCAAATCCCCTCTGTACGATGCTTATTTGATACTGAACAATTATTATTTTTCATTATGTTTAAGCTTATGCTAGAAGATATGTCTTACTTATGTTATTCATATAAGAAAAATAGTCCTTTATTCTTTGTTACGCTTTATGTAGTTCCTAGAAGATTCGTGATTTGGAAGGTTGGGGAAATTAGTGACGCATTACAGTAGTTAACAATTAAAATAGTTAGCACGACAGAAACGAGGTTAAACAGTGGAAACTGCTGGCCAAAATATTAACAACAAATTCAGCTACGAAACTATAAAGCCATCGTTCGACAGTATCCGTAATAGTGTTACATACATATCTAATCCGGACATGGCATTATTTGGAATGCGCAAATTGTGTATGTGCACGTAACATACTAATAGTTCGTGTAAGTTCTTGTCTTTATAAACGGGGTAACGGTCAATCCCTATCAAATTTGTCGCAATACGTAAATCTATCATGTTGACGCTTACTCCTTGGTTGACAAAACCAACTGTTTCTGGAACATGAAATAACATATCCGGTTTTCCACCTGGCGCGTTTGCCGATCGTCGAACTTGGCGTAAATTCCACGTGTGTTGTAAATCATTCAATTCACATTGAATAACAGGCAAAAAACTAAACACAAGACATTCTTGGTGTGTCCATAACTGTGGAAGATAAAGGCGGTTGTTGGTCATGTTAGTAAAGAAGTCTATCCACCAACTAGTCCTGAACTTTTTAAGGCGCGACCAAAATGCTTCAATCCTCTGGTTTCTAGTTGATGCAGCATATAGATAACTATTATCGTCATGTGTGAAGAAAACCTGCAGATCTTCACAGTATATATTTTCTCTCCCTTTGTCCATACGAAGTAAACGAGGGCATATCTTATACTTTGTCACGCACTGTAAAAAAAAGTTAGCAATGATTAGTGGATCATTGTTTGATGTAGACACGGCAAGCCACATAAGCTTTCGACTAAATCCATCTACGCAGCCATGAATGCAAAATCCCCATCGCTTTAGCTTGTCATTACCATCTATGTGGTAGATATCACCAGGGCCCTGAGATGAATATATTCTTCGTTTGATAACGGTGCGTCTCCGAGAGTCTACCCCGACAGGGTCAACTACTTTAAGAGCCTTACGAACATCTTCTTTTGAAACACAAAGATCATATTTAAGAGATATATTCTCGGTCATCTGCCGGTAACCCACCTTCGAAAGTGATGTTTGCAGTTCATTTTCTACGATATCCTTCAGATCGCTGTCAGAAATGTTCTTCTTTCTGTTCAGTCCTTCTAACTTAAGGATGGCTTTTAACTGCGACATGGTTATATTTCGTGAGTGGTGATTAGATATAATAGAACATATATCTTTGTGCTTTAACTTTGGACGAACACCATGATAAAATCGTACTAAATCACGTAGGCTGCCTGGATGACATGCCGGCAAGAATAGATCTGGCATCTCCAACTTCACCAAAAACGTTCTTTTCTCAACGAAAATATTTATTTTACCGGCTGTGTATAAACGTCTATAAACTTACAGGTAAAAACAGAACCAGAATTTGAATAACTAACGGTAATACTCGCGGCCACTAGTTATAACTTGCGGCCGGGAGTTATGTAACTTGCGGCCGCGAGTTATATCTATTGATGTCTGTAACTTATGGATAAAAGCAGGACCAGATTTATAATAACTAACGGTAATACTCGCGGCCGCTAGTTATAACTTGCGGCCGGGAGTTATGTAACTTGCGGCCGCGAGTTATATCTATTGATGTCTGTAACTTATGGAT
>JAODUM010044447.1:0-14983 GCA_025399915.1 Enypniastes eximia
TTTTGAAAGTGTCATCTGCAATGTCACTTTCATAGTTTATTAATAGTTGTACTGTGTACGGATTTCCATTACAAAAATTAAATGAACGCAAACTGCACTTCCATTTAAACCGATATCAAAACGAAATAAGGAAATTATGGGAAAGGTAAGTATTTTAACACAATGTATCAATCAATTGCATGATCCCCTCCTTGTAAACCGGTAACGTTCACGCATTTCATCGTCGTTATATTGATCTAGAGGGTAGTTTCTATCTCGAAACACTCGGAGCAACCCAGCGGCTACTCGTTCTACCAACAAAATTTGCAACACAGCCCTTAAAAGTAAGATAACCGTTTGACTACACTGACAGGAATGGATCGGACTCGAAGATGTGCTTAAATTAGTTCATCTACCTATCATCAATTCATATCTTACATTAATATTAATCCTTTTTTACTGTTTGTTGTAGTACCGTATTATTAAACTATTCATTTAACTATTTAACATGTGCTTAAATTCTGTTATATATATTACAATGTATTTACGGTAGAAATAAACTTGTAACGTAGATTGTATTCATTTTGAAAGCTTGTTTGTATTTGAAAGTTCTCATTTTGGCGCGTAATCTAACACGTACCGTTTGATGACGAAGACCATCGCTAAGTCTTGTTCAGACGGAACGTAGCCTAAGATGAGTCTCTAAGTCTTGTTCAGAGGGAACGTAGCTTAAGATCGGTCCCTAAGTCTTGTTCAGACGGAACGTAATTTAAGATCGGTTTCTAAGTCTTGTTCAAAAGGAACGTGACTTAAGATAAGTCTCTAAGTCTTGTTCAGGTGGAACGTAGCTCACGATCAGTCCCTAAGTCTTGTTCAGATGGAACGTAGCTTAAGATGAGTAGCTAAGTCTTGGTCAGACGGAACGTAGCTTAAGATTAGTCCCTAAGTCTTGTTCAGACGGAACGTAGCTTAATATCAGTTCCTAAGTCTTGTTCAGATGGAACGTAGGTTAAGATCAGTCTCTAAGTCTTGTTCAGACGGAACGTAGCTTAAGATCGGTCCACACGTTTCCTTCAGACTAAACGTAGCTTTAGGTTAGTCCTTAAGTCTTGTTCAGACGGAACGTAGCTTAAGATCAGTTCCTAAGTCTTGTTCAGATGGAACGTAGTTTTAAGATCAGTATCTAAGTCTTGTTCAGACGGAACGTAGCTTAAGGTTAGACCCTAAGTCTTGTTCAGACGGAACGTAGCTTAAGATCAGTTCCTAAGTCTTTTTCAGATGGAACGTAGTTTAAGATCAATATCTAAGTTTTGTTCAGACGGAACGTAGCTTAAGATCGGTCCCCAAGTCTCGTTCAGACGGAACATAGCTTAAGATGAGTCCCTAAGTCTTGTTCAGAGGGAACGTACTTAAGATCGGTCCCTAAGTCTTGTTCAGACGGAACGTAACTTAAGATTAGTCCCTAAATCTTGTTTAGATGGAACGTAGCTTACGATCAGTCCCCAAGTATTGTTGAGACGGAACGTAGCTTAAGATCAGTCCCTAAGTCTTGTTCAGACGGAACATAGCATAATATCAGTCCCTATGTCTTGTTCAGACGGAATGTAGCTTAAGATCAGTCCCTAAGTCTTGTTCAGACGGAACGGAGCTTAAGATCTGTCCCTAAGTCTTGTTCAGACGAAACGTAGCTTAAGATCAGTCCAAAAATCTTGTTGAGATGGAACGTGGCTTAAGGTGCGTATTGGACTTAGTTTTAAGACGCATGCGCGACTTACGACGTTTTTTAAACCGGACGCTAAGTCCGGTTCACTAAGACGCGACGTAAGGCGTAAGACACGTCTTAGTGCTTTGTGAAACGTAGCTCAAGTCGCGAGTTGGACTTAGTGGTAAGACACATACGCGACTTACGACGTTGATTAATCCGGACGCTAAGTATGATTCACTAAGACGCGACGTAAGGCGCTAATAAGCGTCTTAGTGCTTTGTGAAACCGACCCCAGGACGAGTTGTGGCACAATTTTGCGAAATTTATTTTCGCCGATTTTACCTTTGACCACGTAGTCTTTGGCCTTTCGTTCAGAAGGTTCCCCAGAAACAACGTTTCATCATATGGCACCTTCCCACACAATTTAACGGAATTTTGCCAAGCGGTTAAGTAGGACTTTGCGACTGAAATTTTCGCCCAAAAATTCCTAATTTTACCTTTGAATTCGCGACCTTTCATCTTTCTGTCTGAAGGTTTCAAAATCACAAGTTCCTATCATATGACACCTTTACACCATGTTTGAAAGAAATTGGGCTAGCGGTTTAGAAGGAGTTTGCAACGCAATTTATCGAAATTTGTTTTTGCTGGTTTGACCTTTTCCCTCGTTACCTTCAATATTTCGTTCTGAACGTCTCCGAGATACAAGTACCGATCGTATGGCACCTTCCAACCAAGTTTGAAGGAAATTGGAGGATAGGTTTAGGAGTTGTTCGTGACGTAATTTTTTCTCTGAGAAATAAGATCCAATCATATCGTACGTTCCTACCAAATTCTAATCATATTATACAAGCGGTTTACGGGTTTCCCATGCATTTTTTGCAATTGATTTTGGCCGATTTGACATTTGACTTCGTATCCTTTGGCCTTTCGTTTAGTAGGTTTCCGAGACACAAGTGCCTATCATATGGCATTTTCATACCAAGTTTGAAGGAAGTTGGTCCAGCGGTTTAAAAGGAGTCCGAAACGCAATTTTTAGCACTTTTTATAATTTGATCTCGCGACCTTTAATCCTTTCGTTCTGAAGGTTTCCGACACACACCTTGCCATTAGGTTGTACATTCATATCAAGTATGAAGGAAATTGGCTCAGCGGTTCAGGACGAGTTGTGACACATTTGTGCGCTAGTTATTTTGTCCGATTGGACCTTTGCCCTTGCAGCCTTTGGCCGTTCGTTCAGAAGTTTCCAGAGACACAAAATTCATAATATGGCACCTTCCTACCAACTTTAAGGGAAATTGCCTAAGCGGTTTAATAGGGGTTCGCGACGCAATTTTTCACACAAAACTTCCTGATTTGATCTTTGATTTCGTGACTCTTCATTTTCAAAGGTATCTTAGTCAGAACTTCCCTCATATGATACCTACCTACCAATTGTTGACGTCGTGAACGTTTGGTCTGAAGGACTCCGAGACATATGTTACATTTATAGTCACCTTCCTACCAAGTTTGAAGGAAATTGGCTAAGCGATTTAGGAGGAGATTGCAATGAAATTTTACGAAATTTGTTTTTGCTGGTTTGACATTTGACCTCGTTACCTTCGATTTTTCGTTCTAAAGGTATCCGCGACACAAGTACCCATCATATGGCAAATTCCTACAAAGTTTGATGGAAATTGGCCGATAATTTTAGGAGGTGTTCGCGACGTAACTTTTAGCAATCGTGTTGCAGATTTGACTTCGTTACCATTGACTTTCGTTCTGGAGGTCTCTGAGAAACAAGATCCAATGATATGGCACCATCCTACCAAGTTTTAATGAAATTTTCTAAGCTGTTTAGGAGATGGCCACGCAATTTTTTGTAATTGACTTTGGCCGATTTGACCTTTGAGCTCGTACCTTTGTTTGGCCTTTCGTTCAGGTTTCCGATACACAAATGTCCATCATATGGCACCTTCCTATCAAATGTGAAGGAAATTGGTCATGCAGTTTAGTAGGAATTCCAAACGAAATTATTCTCCAAAAAAATCCTGATTTGACCTTTGACATCGTGACTTTTAATCTTTCATTCTGAAGGATTCCGATACATAACTTCCCATTATATGGCAACTTCTTGCCAAGTTTGAAGAAAATTTGCCAAGCGGTTTAGGACGAATTGCGACACAATTTTGCGCAATTTAGTTTTAATGGTTTTACTTTTGACCTTGTAGCCTTTGACATTTCGATCTAACGGTTTCCTAGACAGAAGTCCCTCCATATGGCACCTTCCTACCAAGTTCGAAGGAAATTGGCGCAGCGGTTTAGAAGGAGTCTCGACACAATTTTCACATTGTTTTATTTGAATTTTGACCTCGTGACCTTTGACGTGTCGTTTTTAAGGTCTCACATACACAAGTTCCTATCATATGGCAGTTTCCTATCAAGTTTTAAGGAAATTGGCTAAGCGGTTCAGGACGAGTTGCGTCACAATTTTGCACAATTTATTTTCGCTGGTTTAACATCTGACCTCGTCACCTTTGACTTCTCGCTATAAAGGTATCCAAGACACATGTGCCCATCATATGGGACTTTCCTACCAAGTTTGAAGGAAATTAGCCAAGCTGTTTAGGAGGTGTTTGAGACACAATTTTTCGCAAAATTTGTTTGCCGATTTGACTTTTCACCTCGTGACCCTTCGTTCCGAAGGTCTACAAGACATGTGTTAATATAATATTCACCTTCCTAACAAGTTTAGAGGAAATTGGCCAAGCGGTTTAGCAGGAGTTTGACCTTTGACCTCATGACCTTTGACGTTTCGTTCTGACGGTCTATAAAGCACAATATACAATAATACGGTACTTTGTACCAAGTTATAATAAAATTTTCCTAGTGGTTTATAAGTTTGCGATCCAAATTTTTACAATCCTTTGCCGACCTAAGTTTTGAACAGGTGACCATTGACCTTTCGTTCTAAAGGTCTCCGAGACACATGTTCCCATGAGATAGTACCTTCTTACCAAGTTTGAAGAAAATTAGCCGAAGTGGTTTATGACGAGTTCCGATAAATTTCATGCCATTTTTGCTGATTTTATCTTTGACCTCGTGACCTTTCGTTCTAAAGTTATCCGAGACAAAATTGCCATCAGATGGAACCTTTCTACTAAGTTTGAAGGAAATTGAGAAAGCGGTTCAGGACGAGTTGAGAGACACTTTTGCGCAATTTATTTTTGCTGGATTTACCTTTGACCTCGTGAACTTTGACATTTCGTTCTGAATGTCGCTGAAACACATAATACAATCATATGGCACCTTCCTACCAAGTTTGAAGGAAATTGGCTAAGCGTTTCAGGACGATATGCGACACAGTTGTGGGTAATTTATTTTTGCGGGTGTTACTTTCTACCTCGTGACCTTTGACATTTCGTTCTTAAGGTCTCCGAGACACAAGTTTCTATCATATACAGTTTCCTACTAAGTATCAAAAAAGTGGTCAAGTGGTTTACAAGAAGTTCGCAACGCAATTTTTCGCATTTTTCTATGATTTGACCTAGTGACCTTTAATCCCTTCGTTCTGAAGGTCTCCGAGACACAACTTACCATTAGATGGTACCCTCATACCAAGTATGAAGGAAATTGACCAAGCGTTTCAGGACGAGTTGCGACAAAGTTTTGCGCAATTTATTTTGGCTGATTTGACCTTTAACCTCGAAGCCTTTGACCTTTCGTTCAGGAGGTTCCAGAGACACAAAATTTCATCATATGGCACTTTCCGACAAAGTTTGAAGGATATTGACCAAACGGTTAAATAGGGTGTTCGCGACCCAATTTTTCGCCCAAAAATTCCTGATTTAACCTTTGACTTCGTGACCTTTGATCTTTCATTCTGAAGGTCTCCGAGTCACAAGTTCCTATCATATGACACCTTTCTATCAAAGTTTGAACGAAATTGGACAAGCGGTTTAGGAGAAGTTTATGACGCAATTTTTTGAAATTTGTTTTGACTGGTTTTACCTTTGACCTCGTTACCTTCGACCGTTCGTTCTCAAGGTCTCCGAGACACACGAACCCAGCGTATGGCACGGCACGTTCCTACCAAGTTTGAAGGAAATTGGCCGATAGTTTTAGGAGGTCATCGCGACGTATTTTTGTTTAAATTGTTTTGCCGATTTGACATTTGACCTCGTTATCATTGACCCTTCGTTCTGAAAGTCTCCGAGAAACAAGATCTAATCATATCCTTCGTACAAAATTTTATTAAAATTATCCAAGCGGTTTAGTGGTTTCACACGCATTTTTTTTGCAATTGATTTTGGCCGATTTGACATTTGCCCTCGTAACCTTTGCCCTTTCGTTCAGAAGGTTTCCGAGACACAAGTGTCCATCATATGGCAGATTCCTACCAAGTTTGAAGGAAATTGGTATATCGGTTTAGAAGGAGTTCGCAACGTAATCTTTCGCATTTTATGATTTTACCTCTTGACCTTTAATCCTTTCGTTCTGAAGGTTTCCGAGACACAAGTACCCATCCTATGACACGTTCCTACCAAGTTCGAATGAAATGGGCTGATAGTTTTAGGAGGTATTCGCGACGTAATTTTTTGAAATTGTTTTGCCGAATTGACATTTGACCTCGTTGCCATTGATCCTTCGTTCTGAAGGTCTCTGAAAACAATATTCAATCACATCGCATTTTCCTACCAAATTTTATTAAATTGATTTTGGCTGATTTCACATTTTACCTCGTAACCTTTGTCATTTCGTTATGAAGGTCTCCGAGACACAAATAACTCATCGTATGGCACGTTCGTACCAAGTTTGAAGGAAATTGGCAGATAGTTTTAGGAGGTTTTGGTGACGTAAATGTTTGCAATTATTTTGTAGATTTGATGTCTGACCTCATTACCATTGACCTGTTGTTCTGAAGGTCTCTGGGACACAAGATCCAATCATATGGCACCTTTCTATCTAGTTTTAATGAAATTATTCAAGCGGTTTAGTAGGAGTTCGCGACGAAAATTTTCACCGAAAGAAATCCTGATTTGACCTTTGACTTCGTGACCTTTAATCTTTCGTTCTAAGTTCCCATCATATGGCAACTTCCTACAAAGTTTGAAGAAAAATAGTTCACGAGTAATTGGGGCACAAGTTTGCGCAATTTAGTTTTTCTCGTTTTACCTTTGACCTCGTGGCCTTTGAGCTTTTGTTCTGTATTCTCCGAAACACAAGTTCCCATCATTTGGCATCTTCCTACCAAGTAAGAGGGAAATTAGCCAAACGGTTTAATAGGAGTTCCGACACAATTTTTCAGTTTTTCCGAGTTTAATTTTGACCTGATGACCTTTGACCGTTCGTTCTGGAGGTCTCCGAGACACAAGTTCCAATCATATGGCAAATTCGTACCAAGTTTGAAGGAAATTGGCGGAGGGGTTTAGCAGGAGTTTACAACGCAATTTTTCGCATTGATTTGGCCGATTTGTTCTTAGACCTCGTAACCTTTCACCTTTTCATGCCGATTTGACTTTTGACCTCGTGAACGTTTGTTCCAAAGGTCTCCAGACCTATGTTACGTACCAAGTTTGAAGGAAATTGTCCAGGCGGTTTAGAAGGAGTTTGTGACGCAATTTTTCGAAATTTGTTTTTGCTGGTTTGACCTTTGACCTCGTTACCTTCGATATTTCGTTCTGAAAAAATCTCAGAGATACAAATACCCATCATATGGCACTTTCCCACCAAGTTTGAAGGAAATTGGCTGATAGTTTTAGGAGGTGTTCGCTACGTAAATGTTTTGAAATTGTTTTGCCGATTTGTCATTTGACCTCGTTACCATTGACCCTTCGTTCTCAAAGTCTACGAGAAACAAGATCCGATCATATTGCACTTTCCTACCCAAATTTTATTAAAATTGTCTAAGCGGTTTTGGGGTTTCCACGCATTTTTTTGCAATTGATTTTGGCGGAATTGACATTTTACCTCGTAACCTTTGTTCTTTCGTTCAGAAGGTTTCTGACACACAAATGTCCATGATGTAGCAGTTTCCTACCAAGTTTGAAAGAAATTGGTCCAGCGGTTTATTAGGAGATCGCAAAGCAATTGTTCGCATTTTGTATGATTTTTACATCGTGACCTTTAATCCTTTCGTTCTGAAGGTTTCCGATACACAAGTACCCATCGTATGACACGTTCGTACAAAGTTTGAAGGAAATAGGAGGTTTTCGCGACGTAAATGTTTGTAATGGTTTTGTCTATTTGATGTTTGACCTCATTACCATTGGCCTGTCGTTCTGAAGGTCTCTGGGAAACAAGATTAAATCATATGGCACCTTTTTACCGAGTTTTCATGAATTTAGTAGGAGTTCGCGACGCAATTTTCACCCCCAAAATCCTGATTTGACCTTTGACTTCGTAACCTAAAATCTGTCATTCTGAAGGTCTCCGATACGTAAGTTTCCATCATATGGCAACTTCCTACAAAGTTTGAAGGAAAATGACCAAGCGGTTCAGATAGGATTGCAACACAATTTTGCGCAATTTATTGTTGCTGGTTTTACCTTTGACCTCGTGACCTTTGATCTTTCGTTCTGAAGATCTCCGAGACACAAGCTCCCATCATTTCTCACATTCCTTCCAAGTAAGAGGGAAATTGGCCAAGTGGTTTAGTAGAAGTTGCGACACAATTTTTCACAGTTTTTTCCGATTTAAATTTTGAACTGGTGACCTTTGTCCTTTCGTTCTGGAGGTCTCCGAGACACAAGTTACATTCATATGCCAAATTCGTACCAAGTTTGAAGGAAATTGTCGGAAAGGTTTAGCAGGAGTTTGCAACGCAATTTTTCGCACTTTTGTGGCCGATTTGGCCTTCGACCTCGTAATCTTTCAACTTTTATAATGAAGGTCTCCCAGACATAAGTCCCCATCATATAACACCTTCCTACCAAATTCGAAAGAAATTGGCCAAGCTGTTTAGCACTAATTCGTGACGCAATTTGTCGCTTTTTATGCCGATTTGACTTTCGAGCTCGTGAACTTTTGTTCTGAAGGTCTCCGAGACATATGTTACCTGCATATTCCCCTTCCTACCAAGTTTGAAGGAAATTGTCCAGACGGTTTAGAAGGGGTTTGTGACGCAATGTTTCGAAATTTGTGTTTGCTGATTTGACCTTTGACCTTGTTATCTTCGATATTTCGTTCTGAAAGTCACCGAGTCCCATCATATGGCACCCTTCTACTAAGTTTGAACGCAATTGGCTGATAGTTTTAGGTGTTCGCGACGTATTTTTGTAATTGTTTTGCCGATTTGACATTTACAATATTACCATATTGACCCTTCGTTCTGAACGTCTCTGAGAAACAAAATCCAATCATATCTCCCTTTCTTACCGAATTTTATCAAACTTGTCATAGCGGTTTACCAGATTCTCACGCATTTTTTTGCAATTGATTTTGGCCAATTTGATATTTGACCTCGTAACGTTTGTTCTTTCGTTCAAACGGTTTCAGAAACACAGGTGTCCATCATATTGGCCGTTTCCTACCACGTTTGAATGAAATTGGTCCTGCGATTTATGAGGAGTTCGCAACGCAATTTTTCGACTTTTTATTATTTTACCTCGTAACCTTTAATCCTTTCTTTGCAAATGTTTCCGAGACATAAGTACCCATCGTATGACACGTTCCTACCAAGTTTGATTGAAATAGGCTGATAGTTTTAGGAGGTGTTCGCGACGTAATTTTGTGAAATTGTTTTGCCGATTTGAAATTTGACCTCGTTACCATTGACCTTTCGTTCTGAAAGGTTTCCGAGACACAACTTGTCATTCGGTGGTACATTTCTTCCACGTATGAACGAGTTACGACACTATTTTTCGCACTCATTTTGTATGATTTGACATTTGCCCTTGTAACCTTTGGCCTTTCGTTCAGAACGTTCCAGAAACACAAAATGTATAACATGGCACCTTCCTATCAACTTTGAAGGAAGTTGGCCGTTTTAGTAGGGCTTTGCGACGCAATCTTTCACCCAAAACTTTCTGCTGTGATATTTGACTTCGTTACTTTTGATCTTTCAAAGGTCTCCGAGTCACAAGTTCCCATCATATAATACCTTCCTACGAAAGTTTGAAAAAAAGTGGAGGATAGTTTTAGGAGGTGTTCGAGACGTAATTTTTTGCAATTGTTTTGCCGATTTGATTTTGACCTCGTTACCATTGACTTTCGTTTTGAAGGTCTCTGAGAAACAAAATCCAATCACATGGCACCTTCTTACCAAGTTTTAATGAAATTGTCCAATCGGTTTAGGAGATTGTCACGCATTTTTGCAATTGATTTAGGCCGATTTGACATTTGCCCTCGTAGCCTTGGACCTTTCGTTCAGGTTTCTGAGACAAAAATGTGCTTCAAATGGCACCTTCCTACCAAGTTTGAAAGAAATTGGCCAAGCAGTTTAGTAGGAGTTCCCAACGCAATTTTTCGCCAAAAAATTGCTGATTTGACCTTTGACTTCGTGACTTTTAATATTTCATTCTGAAAGTCTCCGATATATAAGTTCCCATCATATGGTAACTTTCCACCAAGGTTGAATGAAATTGGCCAAGCGGTTCAGAACGAGTTGTGACACAATTTTGCGCAATTTATTTTTGCTAATTTTACCTTTGATTTCGTGACCTTTGACATTTCGTTTAGAAGATCTCTGAGACACAATAATATGGCACCTTCCTACCAAGTTTGAATGAAATTAGCGAAGCAGTTTAGGAGTTCGCGAAGCAATTTGTCACAATTTTTTGGCCGATTTTGCCTTTGACCTCGTGATTTTCCACCTTTCATTTTGAAGGTCTCCGAAAAACAATTTTTCCATTATGGAATCTTTATATCAAGTTTGACGAAAATTGGCCAAGCGGTTTGGGGGGAGTTCGCTACGAACTTTTGCGATTTTTGTTGGCCGAATTGACTTTTGACCTTTGATCTTTCATTCTGAAGGTTCCCGAAACACAACTTGCCATTAGATGGTACCTTCCTACCAAGTTTGAAGGAAATTTACAAAGCGGTTTTAGAGTTCGCCACGCAATTTAAAAAAAATTGTTTTGCCGATTTGAGATTTGACGCCGTGACTTTCGACCTTTCGTTCTAAAGGTCTACAAGGCATAAGCACCCATACTATTGCATCCTCCTAACAAGTTTGAAGAAAATTACATAACCTATCAAGTTTGAGGAAAATTGGCACAGCGGTTTAGAAGGAGTTCGCGACGCAATTTCCCGATTTTTTAGGCCGATTTGACCTTTGATCTCGTGACGTTTGACCTTTCGTTCTGAACGTCTCCGAGACACAAATTACCGTCAGGTGGTACCATCCTACCAAGTTTGAAGGAAATTGACCAAGCGGTTTAAAAGGATTTCGCGAAGCAATATTTCGTAATTTTTTAACGATCTGACCTATGACCTCGTGACCTATCGTTATGAATGTCTATGAGACACAATTTCCCATCATATGACAACTTCTTACCACGTTTGAAGGAAATTGGTCAAGCGGTTCAAAAGAAGTTGCGACACAATTTTGCGCAATTTATTTTTGCTAGTTTTACCTTTGATCTCATGATCATTTCGTTTAGAAGGTTTCTGAGACACAAGATGCAATCATATGGTACTTTCCTAGCAAGTTTGAATGAAATTGGCGAATCGGTTTAGGAGTTCGCGAAGCAATTTTTCGCAATTCTTTTTGACGATTTTGCCTTTGACCTCGTGATTTTCCACCTTTCATTTTGAAGGTCTCCGATACACAATTTTGCATCATATGGCATTTTCATATCAAGTTTGAAGGAAATTGTCCAAGCGGTTTAGAAGAAGATCGCAACTCATTTTTTGCAATTGTTTTGATGATTTGACCTTTGACTTCCTGACCTTTGACCTTACGTTCTGAAGGTCTCCTAGACACAACTTGCCATCAGATGATACGTTCCTTCGAAGTTTAAAGGAAACAGGTCAAGCGGTTAAGAAGGACATCGCGACGCAATTTTTCTCCCAGAAATTGGTGATTTGACCTTTGACGTCGTGACCTGTGACCTTTCATTTTGAAGGTCTCCGAGTCACAAGTTCCCATTATATGGCACCTTCCTACAAAATTTGATAGAAATTGGCCAAACCGTTTAGGTGGATTTGGTACGAACGGTTTCGCATTTTTGGGCCGATTTGACTTTGTCCTCGTGATGTTTCATTCTTAAGGTCTCCGAAACTTTTGTTCTCATCATATTCACCTTCATACAAATTTTGAAGGTAATTGAAAAATAGGTTTAAGAAGAGTTCGCGACGCCATTTTTGCAATTGTTTTGTCGATTTGACATTTGACATCGTGACTTTTGACCATTCGTTCCGAAGGTCTCTGAGACACAATATCCAATCACATGGCACCATTCTATTAAGTAATAATGAAATTGTCCTTGCGGTTTAGGAGTTTGCCACCCGGATATTTGCATTTTTTTCTAACCTAATCTTTGACCACATTACCATTGGATTTTGTTCTAAAGGTCTCCGAGATACAAGTTTCCATGAGATGGTACCTTCTTACCAAGTTTGAAGAAACATTGCCGAGCGGTTAATGACGAGTTGCGACAATTGTTTTGGCATTTTTGTTGTTGATTTGACCTTTGACCTCTTGACCTTTCGTTATGAAGGTCTCCGAGACACAACTTGCCATTAGATGGTACCTTCTTACCACGTTTGAAGGAAATATGGGAAGTGGTTTTAGAGTTCGCCACGCAAATTAAAAAAAAATGTTTTGCCGATTTGAGATTTGACACCCTGACTTTCTACCTTTCGTTCTAAAGGTCTACAAGGCATAAGTATCCATACTATTGCATCGTCCTACCAAGTTTGAAGAAAATTACCTAACCGATTTAAGATGAGTTCGCGACACAATTTTGCGACTTTTTGGCCGATTTGACATTTGACCTTTGATATTTCGTTCTGAAGGTCTCCGGGCCACAAGTTCCGTTCATATAGTACCTTCCTATCAAGTTTGAAGGAATTGGCACAGTGGTTTAGGAGGAGTTCGCGACGCAATTTCTCGCATTTGTATGCCCATTTGACCTTTGATCTTGTGACGTTTGGCCTTTTGTTCTGAATGTCTCCGAGACAGTAATTGTCATTAGGTGTTACAATCCTTCCAAGTTTGAAGGAAATTGGCCAAGCGGTTTAGGAGGATTTTGCGACGCAATATTTTGCAATTTTTGATCGATTTGACCTATGACCTCGTGACCTTTCGTTCTGAATGGCTCCGAGAGACAAATTCGCATCATATGACAACTTCCTAGTTTGAAGGAAATTAGCCTATCGGCTCAGAACGAGTTGCGACACAATTTTGCGCAATTTATTTTTGTTAGTATACCTTTGATTTCGTGATCTTTGACATTTTGTTTACAAGGTTTCTGAGACACAAGATGCAATCGTATGGCACCTTCTTACCAAGTTTGAATGAAATTAGCGAAGCGGTATAGGAGTTCGCGAAGCAATTTTTCGCAATTTTTTGGCCGATTTCGCCTTTGACTTCGTGATTTGCCACCTTTCATTTTGAAGGTCTCCGATACACAATTTTGCATCATATGACATTTTCATATCAAGTTTGAAGGAAATTGGCCAAGCGGTTTAGATGAAGATCGCAACGTATTTTTTTGCAATTGTGTTGATGATTTGATCTTTGATTTCATGACTTTTGACCTTACGTTCTGAAGGTCTCCTAGACACAACTTGCCATCAGATAATACCTTCCTTCGAAGTTTAAAGGAAACAGGCCAAGCGGTTTAGAAGGACTTCGCGACGCAATTTTCCCCCAGAAATTGCCGATTTGACATTTAACGTCATGACCTGTGATCTTTCATTTTGAAGGTCTCCGAGTCACAAGTTCCCATCATATGGCACCTTCCTACAAAGTTTGGTAGAAATTGGCCAAACGGTTTTGGTGGTGTTGGTACGAACTGTTTCGCAATCTTTCGTTCTTAAGGGTCTCCAAAACTTTTGTTCCTATCATATTCACTTTCATACAAAGTTTGAAGGTAATTGAAAAATAGGTTTAGGAGGAGTTCGCGACGCCATTTTGCAATTGTTTTGACGATTTGACATTTGACATCGTGAATTTGACCATTCGTTCCGAAGGTCTCTTGAGACACAATATATAATCATATGGCACCACTCTATTAAGTAATAATGAAATTGTCCTTGAGGTTTAGGGGTTTGCCACCAAGATATTTGCATTTTTTGCCGACAAAGGCTTTGACCACGTGATAATTGGCCTTTTGTTAAAGGTCTCTGAGACATAAGTTTCCATGAGATGGTACCTTCTTACCAAGTTTGAAGAAAAATTGCCGAGCGGTTAATGACGAGTTGCAACAATTGTTTTGGCATTTTCGTTGCTGATTTGACCTTTGACTTCTTGACCTTTCGTTCCGAAGGTCTCTGAGACACAAATTGCCATCAGATGATACATTTCTACAAAATTTGAAGGAAATTGGCCAAGCGGTTCAGGAAGAGTTGCGATACAGTTTTGCGCAATTTATTTTACTGGTTTTAACTTTGACCTTGTCACCTTTCATCTTTCGTTCTGATGGTTTCCAAGACACACGTTCCCATTATTTGGCACTTTCCTACCAAGTTTGAAGGAATTTTTTAAGCGGTTTAGGAGGAATCGCAATGCGATTTTCACATCTTTTATGATTTGATATTTGAACATGTGACCCTTAACCTTTCTTTCTGAAGGTTTTCGAAACACAACTTGCCATTAGACGGTCCCTTCCTACCATGTATGAAGGACATTTTCCAAGTGGTTAAGGACGAGTTGCGACAACATTTTGCGCAATTTATTTTGGCCGATTTGACATTTCATCTCGTAGCGTTTGGCCTTTCGTTCTAAAGGTTTCCGAAACACAAATGTCCGTCATATAGCACCTTCCTGCCTAGTTTGAAGGAAATTGGCAAAGCGGTTTTGGAGTTCGCCACCCAATTTAAAAACAATTGTTTTGCCGAATTGAGATTTGACCCAGTGACTTTTGTCCTTTCGTTCTAAAGGTCTTCGAGGCATAAATTTCCATACTCTTGCATCCTCCTAACAAGTTTGAAGAAAATTACCTAACCGGTTTAGGAGGATTTTGCGACGTACCGTAATTTATCGATTTGTTTTGGCCGATTTTACCTTTGAGCTCATGACATTTGATCGTTCGTTCTGAGGTTTCCGCGACAAACGTTCCCGTCATATGGCACCTTCCTGTCAAGTTTGAAGGAAATTGGCCCAGCGGTTTAGGAAGATTTCGCGACGCAATTTTTCGCATTTATATGCCGATTCGG
>JAODUM010055556.1:0-14966 GCA_025399915.1 Enypniastes eximia
AATCAGACGGCTCCTAAACAACCCTGTCCACCATGGTGATCGTTAATGGCCACCAAGCATTTGCCCATCAATTTTTGATAAGTGACCAGATTATAACATGCAGGAATGATCCCAATGAGGGAGTAAAATCACCCACTCCTAACCACCAAAATATACAACAAAAACTCAAATCCTGTTCCCAGGACATGCAAATTTAACACCCCTCCGACGGATGTGAGTGCTCAAACAGTCTTTGGCCATTTTCTCAAGGGTTGAAGGAGAGATGAGGAATTTGTAAACTGCAATAAATCAGCTATAATTCCCAAATTATTGTGAAAAGCATCTGAACCGAACCTGGATTCGGCCATGGGACCTTTCAATTGCTGGACATGGACTCAACCGACTGAGCCAACTCAACTTCTCTGATGTTAATACATCAAATGCAAGAAAGGTGATCAGTTATTGTTAAAAATCTGCACCTTTTAGCATTTGTGTAATGTACATTATGCAACCATCATGAACCATTGGCCAAGAATACTCATGCAAGATTCATGGAATATAAGAGATGACCTCATCGAGTTAACATGGTACCATGTTTGACATATTTTCCGGGAGGTTTCAACAACCTGTATCTGCCTACTGATATTTGCATATTGTACACTCACACTTTATTTCTAGCCGAAGGCAAAATTAATCTAAGTGATCATGATTGCCCTGTTTATGTGTGGCTATGTAATGTGTGTTCTTGTTTTACAAAGCTTCCGAGGACAATTTCATACAAGAACAAAGAAATTTCCTGTCCTCTGAAGGCAATTCTCAAGAAATTTCTTGTACTCTCATGTTTTTTATTGAAAAAGTTATGGTTAAGTAAACCCAAATAAAGGGGGAAACAAAGGTGTCATCGGTAAAACACATGTGTGTGTATGTGACACCTTGGCTTGTAAACATAACTCCAAAATTATAGCTTGGTTAAACATACCAAATATCGAGTACCAGAACCCTATTGTTTTTGTGGAGGTCAAAGGTCATTCGAGGTCAAAATGTGAAAGTTTTATATATCCAGGACCATGACCGTAGGATAAATAAATATATATATATGGTAGGGAACTCTTATAATGTGTAAAACATAATATGGGAGGCCAAATGTTATGTGAGGCAACAGAGGTGGAAACCTTGGAAACAGCTTGTAAACAAGATATCTGAAAATGGCAAACATCAGCAATTCCCATATTAGGTATGTGGCTTCCCTATATGGAGTTGAAGAACCCTATTGTTTTTAGTGGAAGTCAACATATGTCAATATACAAAGACAATGTAAACATAACTACAAATGTACATAATGGTCAGACTGCATACTTGGTAGGTAAGTTTCATTTTTGCGAGTAAGAACCGTACTACTTTTTTCGATGTCAAAGGTCATTTGAGGACAACAGTATTCAATGTCTAAAAACAATGTAAACATTGTAAAATGAACATTATGGTCAAACTTCATACTTTGTATGTATATTGACCTTCATGAGTACAAGACCGCTATTGTTTTTGTGTAGGTCAAAGGTCATTTGAAGTCAATAGAGGTCAAATTCTGAAACCCTTGTAAAAAATGGCATACATGGGTGCAAATAGCTTATGTACACTCTAGTCAGTTTGTCCTCAAACTACCACACACATATGTTAATATTAAAATGTTAAATTAACTTGTATTTGACGGTATTTCAATGTCGCACGTTTAAAAAGAAAATCATCAATTTTGAAGCCAACTATCTTAATTTCAGGACAACTGGGAAGTGATTATCTTTCATCGACCCCTCTGCAAAAGAAGACCAGAAAATGTTTGAATATGACAGACAGTGAAATGCCATCACCAATTCAAGCAGATACACCTGGACCTCCGGTGGAGTATCAGGCTCCAAGATTTGAAAATGATGAGTAAGTACAAAGAAAACATAGAACACAAATTTTTATTATAGGCCAACATTATGAAGCTATTGAAGTCTATTTATTGACATTCGAATAAAACATTAATATTATACATGTATTTTCAATACCAAACAATATTTTCATGTGATCACAAATGACTTGGGGTTCAATTGATTTTGATGGGGAGGGGGCATGGCATACACTGGTATCATGGTAGTCAGAGGGGATATTAAATTGATTCATTCCCCTTTCTATCATGTCCATCAATACAATAGTATTAAAAAGTGAAACCTTAGGGTAGTAAATGTGACTGAATTCACAATAAAAAGTATAACAAAAAATACCATAAGGATGATGTAGAACTTTGTTCGGACTAAGGCCAGTGTATGGTTTACCGGTTTTAAGACCGAAATGGTTAAAACCAAAATTGTTTACTGTCTGGTTTCAGGAAATACAAAATTCCTGTAAACCGGTTTCCGGAGGCTGTTTTGTTGGTTCCGATGCTAATATCATAAGGAACCTCTGCAGGCGGCATGCTGGAGTGGGTATTTATGTGTCTATAACACTGGATTGTTAACACGGTATCTCAAGAACAATACAATGGATTTATGTCATATGTGGTACACATGCATATGTTCCATAGATGTTCCAGGTTGGTTTTGGTACTGATGTAAGACATATTAATGAGTGGGAATGGTTTAATATAACAAACTAAACTTGAAATAGTGATAAATGAGCAACCATATAGTCATTTTGCAATGGTATTAGTTACTGTGTACATACATACCTAGTTGGTGTACATATATTCGTATGTTGCCAACAGTCTTTAATATATGTGGTGGGCTTAGCTGAATGTGAAAATGCTAACAAATATTTGTATAATGTTATATCATGAACACTAATGGACACATGTCCTGTTGGGTATACATATGCATCATAGTCTGTGTAAGGTCTGAATTGTGTTTGTTCATGCATATTAATGAGTAGGCGGGCCTGAATGGCAAATGTTTTAAATAGTGATCAATGAAGAACCGTATGTCGATTTTGTATCATACTTATTAATTATGATGTTAGTTATTCTGTGTATGCTTATTTTATAACCAGGTTTTGTTTTATTAATATTCAGGAAGGGCATGGCTTGTAAACAGCATTGACTCTTAAAGTAAAGTTTCAAAATCAGATATGAAATAATGCATCGGAACCACAATACTTATCGTTTTTGATTACTTGCTGAAGTCAAAATGAATCTATGCGATGGTGATTGCGTGTGTATGTATGTGTGTGTATAACAGTAACTCAACAATGACATGTTTGACCAGTCTTACTTGGTACATAGATAGCTGTAAATCCAAATGCCATGAAACTATCCATTAGGCTGAGGTTGCAAAAAAAACCTGCCCTGAACAATACACGATGGGTATTTTAAATTATTTATTTATTAAGAGTCATACTTCAAATTCACACCTTCACCTCTGTCTACAAACTGTGCACAAAAGGCACACAGCTTGCAAGTGAGCTCTATTGTGGTGCGATGATGCATGCATCCCACTCACTAACAAAGTAGGCCTGACTTCTTTGTCTCTTGAAGGGATTACTGAAGAGCAGCTCTCTGTACTGTATTTCAATTAACACTTCCTGTCTCCAGTGCAATAAAGTTTAGAAATGGCTCAGTTAAAAATGCAACTTTAGCCTAATGGGAGTTTTCATGTCATGCATATTTGATCATAGTTGGTATGATGTTGGTATATAGTGGGTACATATGCTGATGTGTACTAAATATAATATCATGAATAGTATAATGAGAGGGTGTGGCCAATATGCAATTTTGGCCAAAAAAGTTTGTAAACACGGTAACTCAAGAACATGTTTGACCAAAGTCTTACTTGATACATAGGTGCCCCATAGTTAAATTAAATAAACTTATTGTTTTTGGTGCTCATCTCATGAATATTAATGAGCCAAAAGGTAAAATTCTTAAAATGTCAATAACTTCACAGCCATAATTTGTTCATAGTTGGTACGAAGTTGTGGTATATATATACCACATGTTGAGGTGTACTAAATTCAATATCATGAATATTAATGAGGGGGTGTTGGCCAATATGCAATGTTGGCCTTAAATAGCTTGCAAACATGATAACTTCACAAGGGAATGCTGGATGTATGTCCTACATTGGTGGAGGCCAACGGTCATTTGAGGTCGATAGATGTCATAATGTTAAAAATTAAAAAATACACTATCTCAAGGACCATCAGATGAACAAAGTCTATATGAGTATGGTAGGAAACTCTTATAATGTGCAACAACTTCATATAATATGGGGGAGATCAAAGGTCATTTGTGGTCAACAGAGGTCAACACTTGAAAACCCATGTAAATAACTAATAAAGGTGATATCTCAAGATAGCAAACATCTACAAATCTCATATTTGGTATGTAGCTTCCGTATATTGACTACAAGAAACCTATTGTTCTTGGTGGAGGTTAAAGGTCATTTGAGGACAATAGAGGTCAGAATCTGAAAATCTTAAAAACACTATATCTGAAGGACCATGGTATGAACAAACTTTATTTGTCTATGGTAGGGAACTCTTACAATGTGCAACAATTTCACACAGCATGGGGAGGTCAAAGGTCATTTGGGGTCAACAGAGGTCAACACCTGAAACCCATGTAAACTGATTGCATTACGGTTTAGGAGCTTAGTCATTATTTTTTTGTTAAGTGCAATCTTTTCTCACTGTCTTCCCCCTTCTGGCCGGAATCTGTAGCTCCGCCACTGTTCTAACTTACTATGTTTGTCTTCATTTCTCAGTCTACGGCAACATAAGAGGGGGTGTGGTTTAATTATTGTAAAAATAAGACTACTGTGGATAAGTTATATAATTAAGATGTAGCAGATGGCAATTAGTGCTCATAAATACCCAGTCATTTTTGGAGGGTATGTGATGCCATGTGATAAATTTGATATTATGTACATTTATGAAGGGCAGGGCAACATTGTTTTGTTAATGAGTATGCAGTAACTCAACAAGACAATGATGAATGTTCATCATACAATGTGTACATGCACTATAGTGCGAAGGTGAACCCCTGTTATTTTTGGTACTCATATCATCAATAATTAGACAAAGATCGTGAAATACTGGTTGGTCTATATCAGTAAATTATTTAAAATTGTACTTAGACAAAAATAACTTTTGTAATAGTTGGCCTTTAAATTATTTTCAATGAAAATGATGTGTTGCTATTTATCATTTCAGCTCAGATTTCAGTGACTCTGATTTGGATGAAGATGAGGACAACCACACAGCTTGTGACACAGATACTTTCCTGAGGTTTGTTCCTATATGTTAACATATACCCATCTATCTATACTTCATGATTGTTACTCATTTATGGTTCCAATGCAAAGGAGCCTATGCAGTCATCAGTGGCGTAGCGATCATAAGGTAACGTTAGGCCTAAAACTAAGGGCCGCCAGCACTAAAGGGCCCCTGCTCAACCAAAAAAAAATTGTTTAGTAAAAATGCATTTTTAGGTACATTACAAACAACCAACATTGCTAACACATTTTTGTCTTTCTCTACTTAACCCTTGGGGTACCAGGTGGTCGTATACGACTCCCTCGGATGATTTTTTGAAATACCCATATCTTGAAGTATGTGTATGCCACTGGTTTCGTTCTTGGCTTGTTTGTAGCTAACATAATTACCCTTCCAACAGTGCTTTTAGGATGGGTTGTAATTAATTTTATTTTATGTAATTCCTTGTTTGTTGGTGCTGATTTGCATTTTATGCTAATTTTTGTGATTTTTCAAATAAAAAGAAAAAAATTGGGTACCAAAAAGTCACGATCTTTATGGGCTTCCGTACTAGTGAAAGACACAAGAAAATGAACATCAATACGAAGTTACAGGTCTGTAAGCCTGACCCATGTATTCAGACAGAGCCTTTTTTAACATACATACTAGGGGGCCATGGCCCCCAGTCCCCTACATATTTGATACAATTATGTTGTTAGCTAACATGTTGCATGGTGATATTAAAAAAAATCATTTCATTAATATGCATAGTGGGTGGGGCTTAATGTGATATTTGCCAATAACAGCTTGTAAACACAAAATGTCAAGAACAATTTCAGCTTATATGCCAGACACTGATAGCCCATTGTCAGTAGATCATCCCTATTGTTTTTAATGTACACAGTTTGTGGGAGGGCATAATATGAAGAGACAAAAGTGTTTTTAATCAGCATTTAAAGCTTGCAAATCAGATTATAAAATACTGCATCAGAACCACAAAAACGTTTTATGTTTTCTGGTTTGGTTTTTATGCCTGCAAGGCTGGACACATATGCAGTCCTGTAATTGTGTTGGTGTGTGTGTGATGCCAAAGCGATGTATATCATAATAAGTAGAAGAATCCTATTGTGTTTAATGTTCATGTTATTAATGAGCTAGCCAGTCAAAAGGTGATATCCTTGAAATATTAATCATTAATAACTTCACAGTTGTATATGGTAAAAGGATGTTGGTAGCTAGTGGATACATATGCTGTGTTTGTTTAAGACTTTAACGGCACACCGACAATCAGAGCCATAAATTGCCAAGCGCTAGTATAATCAAATTAAATCATAAATAATTTAAACAGTAATTTATACAAAAGAAATCATAATCAAAACATATAAATAAGAAAATGTAGAAAATTATATAAAATCAGATACTAGAAAATAAATCACATTGTTTCGAAAAATCAATAATAAGTTGGGAAGGATTTTTTTGAAAAAATTCAAAAATCGTATTGGAAAGATGAAAACTATTTCTATACTTTCCATATAATGGACAATCAAGGAGCAAATGTTTAATAGAAATGACAGTCTGACAGTGAGTACAGATATGGCTAGGACCCCAAAATAAACATGGACAAAAATGGTCTCCCCTGCATGCAGGGGCATCAGTTTAAAAAAATGTTGAACCTGCTCCACTAAAGGCATATAACTTTTGGAAAGATGGCAACTATGTAGTGGATACATGCTGATGTGTACTCAATTTGAATCTGTCACATATTCTTGAGTAGTCTGGTGTGGCCAATATATAAGTTTGCAATAATAGCTTGTAAACACTATAACTCAATAAGAAACAGTTGAATCATACTTTTTGGATACCTGCTTCATAAGTGAGTAGATGAACCATGTTGTGTTTTATGTTGATCTCATGAGTATTAATAAAAAGTAGGGATTAACAATTAAAATTTTCAAAACTATCAGAAATTTGTCATCATAATACTAATTGAGCTCATATTTAGTTATGACAATGTTTGCAACACTTGGTTCTCCTTAATAAATATACATTGGAATCATGGCATGTTTCCATTCTGGTTAGGAATTATAAATATGCAAATCATTCATTAATATGAATGTTTTCAATGCTTTTAAGTGGTCATTCAGCCAGGAGGTGTTATTTTATATCTTTCCACACAGATCAGAAACTCTTGAAGAGACAGCGGAGTCTGAGGTGTTTCAATTTAACATGGGAGCTATTGATGAGATGGCACAAGACGAGTCCATCAAAACAGAATCTGATGAGGCAAGTGAGAACGAAATTGATGAACCAAAATATATTGTTTCATTGAATAAGCTAATTTCATTAATGAAATCAGCAAATGGCCTCACGTGTACCAAGTGTGATAAAGAATATGTGTATGACAATAATCCAATAGGGACAGCAGTCATTATCACCTGGACTTGTGAGAATGGTCATCACGGTGGGACTTGGCGTTCACAACCAAGATTTTGCGACATGTTTAGTGGCAATATTCAGATATCTACAGCTGTTTTGCTGTCTGGTAACAATTTTTCAAAGATAGCACTATTTTTCAAAGTCAGTAAGATTCATTTTGTTAGTGCCACCACATTTTACCGGCTCCAGAAATTATATATAGCACCATCTGTAAAACAGGAATGGCAGTTTCTTCAAAGACAGCTGTTTAATTCTCTTAGAAAACAAAAGTTGTGCATTGCTGGTGATGGCAGGACAGATTCACCTGGTCACTGTGCCCAGTATTGTAGTTATAGTTTTATGGAAATGAGCACCTCTAAAATATTACATATTGATGTGGTAGATGTCCGTGAAACAGGGGGAAAAAGTACAAACATGGAACGATTGTCCTTTGAAAGAGGGCTGGATTATTTGATGAAAAATGTTACTGTAAGTAATATTGTCACTGATGCCCATGTTCAAATTGTTGCTGTCCTAAAACATTGCAGTAAATATGAAGGTATGCAACATAACATTGATGTGTGGCATGGGGCCAAAAATTTTGTAAAAAAGATAACTTCCATTGCCCAAACCAAAGGGAATGAAGATTTGCGCCTTTGGATCCCTGCTATCCGTAACCATTTCTGGTTTTGTTCAAGAGAGTGTAATGGAGATGTCCTAAAGTTAAAGGCTCTGTGGTGGTCATTGTTACACCACATTGTTAATGAGCATGAGTGGATACTGTCAATTGATGGTTCCATTGGTAAGTGCCATCATGACCTTCTGGAACCATTAGATAGAAAAAAACCATGGTTGAAGAAAGGTTCACCACCCCATGATGCTCTTAGAAAGGCTATGACCAACAAACGTTTCCTAAACAAACTCCCTTATTACAGGAACTTTAAACACACAGGTGGTCTTGAATCATTCCACAATCACATGTTAATGTATGCAAGTAAGAGATGCTCATATTCTTTTGAAGGATATGTTACAAGGATGCTCTTGGCAGCTATTGATCATAATTGTCATTCAGAAAGAGAGTATGAGACAACTGGAGATGGGGCCACAGTTTATAGAGCTAAGTTCAGTAAGAGAACAAAACGATGGGCTCCCCAACAGGTAAAGATTGCTAAACAATATACTTATATTCCACGACTCATGAGGAGAGTATTTGATATGAGGGCCACAACACCGGGACATCTTTCTCAAAATGTATCGCTGGCTTCAAATAACCCACTTCACTTGCAGCCTAATATTGCAACTGTTAAGAGGCCGGATATACAAACCCTTTTGAAGGAGCACAAATCAAGATTTTAACATACATGACCCTTGTCTGCCTATTAATATAACGAAGACCATTGTTGTAATTATTATGTCGGCATGTGTATATTAGTATGTTAAGGAGTAACTATAATGTACACACACTCTATACTGTCTATAATGTATATACTGTCTTTACTGTATATAATCTATTATGTATATACCGTCTATAATAATGTGTATACTGTCTATAATGTATATATTCTATAATGTATATCTGTATACACTCTATACTGTCTATAATGTATATACTGTGTACACTCTATACTGTCTATAATGTATATACTGTATATAATGTATATAATGTATATATGGTATATAATGTATATACAGTATATACATTATGAGTATATATTATAGACATTATAGAGAGTGTATATATTATAGACAGTATATATACAGTATACACATCATAGACAGTATATACAGTACATACAGTATATACAGTACATACTGTATATACAGTATATACAGTATATACTGTATATACTGTATATACTGTACATACAGTATATATTGTATACACAGTATATACAGTATATACAGTATATACAGTATATACAGTATGTACTGTATATATGGAATATACTGTATATACAGTACATACAGTATATACTGTATATACTGTATATCCAGTATATACTGTATATACTGTATATACAGTATATACTGTATATACAGTATATACTGTATATACAGTATATACTGTATATACTGTATATACTGTATATACACTATATACAGTATAAACAGTATATACTGTATATACAGTATATACTGTATATACAGTATGTACAGTATATACAGTATATACAGTACATACAGTATATACAATATATACTGTATATACATATACTGTATATATTGTATATACTGTATATACAGTACATACATTATAGACAGTATATACAGTATATACAGTATATACATTATATACATTATATACAGTATGTACCATATATACAATATATACAGTACATACAGTATAGACAGTATATACTGTATATACTGTATATACAGTATATACTGTATATACTGTATATACTGTCTATACTGTATATATTGTATATATGGTACATACTGTATATAATGTATATACTGTATATACTGTCTATAATGTATATAGTCTATAATGTATATACTCTCTATAATGTCTATAATATATACTCATATAATGTATATACTGTCCAACATGATATACCACTTTAACAAATCTTTGCTATTGAAATTTTGAGTCACAATTAGCTTTTAGTTTCTGTGAGGGAGAGAACAATGGTGTAAAGGTCAAATTAAATATGTTCTTTTGTCAGATTTACCAAGTAATTGTATGACAAATTAATCCTGCAAATTTTCTCCAGGAATAAATCCTCTGTACTGCCCATTACCTGATGGAAATCGTTCTCTAATTTTTCTAACACAGCATGCAGGCAGAACTATTCGGTTGCCTCTTCCAAGCCGCCCAAATTTCCAATAAATGTAGTTCCTATAAGCATAATGCCTATAGTTTAAATTGGTACGGTTTTCCTCCTCCACTAGTTCATCTTCTCGAACCCTCATACTAACACCAAGTACATGAGGATTTAAACAAATATCTGTGAAGGCATCTGTGAATGTTATACATGGAACAACTATCCTAGTACAGCATTTTCTCTCCACTTGAGTAGGCATTTCTATGCACTTTCCACACAAACACCATGGCAACATTTCAGTCATTGGTTCAAGCTCTTCTGTTTGATTCCCGGCTTCAAGATTGTTATCTTCGTCATCATGAGCAGAGAATTCGATGAGTGCCTCTGGCTGTCTCCGCAAAAGTTCTGCAGCCACATCTTCCAACCTTTCCCTGGATAGGCTCTGGACATAATTCTATAAACATGTAATAAAATAAACATATAATGATAATTGGTTTGTTTGCTTGTTTGAGAGTCAACGGCACACCGATAGTCAAAGTAAAAAGGTGGCAAGAAAGTAAATATAATCATATACAATTATAGATGAATTAAACAGTGATTAGCATAGGTGAAAATTCAAATGAGAAATAGAGTTTGCAAATAAAGAAAGAAAATTGGAAAAATATGGATTCAAATCATAGAATACATGTTGCAATGTTACAAAAATTTAATAATCAGCCGATAAGGATTTTTCTGGAGAAAAAAATCAAAAATAGAGTTGGAGGGGTGAATCCAATATTTATAATTACCAAGCAAATGGCAATCAAGGTACTATACAAGGTTCTAAAGGTGCATGTCAACTGCAGACCATCATGACCAAAAAATATATTCATTCATAGCTCTGTATGTATTTAATATATAAAATTAAATTAATATTTAAATATTATAGACATTAATAAACTTTAAAAAAAATCATATCAATAATACAAAATTAGGTTTTGTCTAGTTTTGATTACTTTAAAGTGGTCAAAACTGGCTGGTTTAAACCAGGTTTTAACCGGTCTAAGCCAGGATGTTTAAACTGCCCTTGTTTTATCTGCTAAAATACTATCTATAAATAACAGTACGTTTCTTCTCACAATATACTGGTATGGGCAAAATGTCAATACCACCAAGCCTAGGTCTACTGCACACACTCCCACAATGGCAGTTACCAACTAAAATCGTAGTGTGCTTTACAACTCTATAATGCATATATTTTAAATTATATATGTTAAAGTGCCACTTAATAAACAAAATGGTCTCTATATTGTAATACATGATGAAGTTGACTCCATTAAAATATACAGCCTCTTATCAGTTCCATTCAATTAACTTGAAGGTATGTTTACATCCTTTTAATACACCCAAGGGTAAAGTGGTAAGCTATGTGAGATGATGCAAGTATATGCATGGCAGTGCCTGAAGGCAAATCTCTTATTTATATGTCACAGTTTTTGGCATAGTAGCTCAGTAGGGGTGTGTTTTGAGCTGGCTGCAGGGATGTGAAATTCCTGTGTCAGTTTTTATTCACACTCGGAGAATAAATTACTGTTGACTATCAGGTGTAGACCCGACCGGCCCTTTAAAGCTATTGAAAAAAGAAACTGTTTTTAATGGAGTCGACACGGCATGTATACAGCAGTGGTACGTAGATAGCCTATGGTCCATTGATGTGCCCTATTGTTTTGGTGATGATTCATGCATATTAATGAGTGGGCGGAGCTTAATGTAAAAATCATGAAATGCTCATATTGGAATAGTTGTATGACTGTTTTGTTTCATACGGGTATTATTATGTTCCTAGCTTGTGTATATATGTTGGTGATATAAAAACCTTGAATTTAATTAATATGCATAGTGGGCAGGGCTTAATGTGATTTTTGACAATAAAAGCTTGTAAACACCAATTCTCAAGAATGATACAATGGATTCATGTCATATGTGGTACATATATATCCTGTGGTCCATTGATGTACCCTATAGTGTTTGGTGAAGATGTCATGCATATTCATGAGTGGGCGGGGCTTAATGTAAAAATCTTGAAATGCTCATATTTTAAGAACTGTATGTCCGTTTTCCGTCATATTGGGTATTATAATGTAGTTAGATAGTGTATATACAGAGTGGTGATATAAAAATCTTGAATTTCATTAATATGCATAGCACAGTATGCATATTAATGGAGTGTGATTTTTAACATTTAACGCTTGTAAACACCAAATCTCAAGAATGATACAATGGATTCATGTCATATGTGTTACATAGACAGACTATGATCCATTGATGTGCCCTTTAGTTTTAGGTTATGATGTCATGCATATTAATGAGTGGGCAGGGCTTAATGTAAACATATTTAAATGCTCATATTTTAAGAACTATGTCTGCTTTGCTTCATATTGGGTATCATAATGCTGTTATTTGATAAATGTTGGTGATATAAAAATCTTAAATTTCATTAATATGCACAGTGGGTGGGGCTTAAGGCACCGCTTCTGTGTGTTAGAGTAGCAAAACTACTTATTAGATAATATGGTATTTAGGTGACTTGATATACACAAAACAATGAATGTGATATATCAATGGATAGATACCACAATAGAGATTAACATGAGATGCACCATTAATTTATACAGCATTATGTGTTGCCATGGTAACGATTAAAGTGATATGATTGGTTACACACAAAAACCCAAATTTCTCTTTTATAAAACATGCAATCAAAATGAAACTTGGTAGCTATATATATTAGATAAATGTGCACAACCCAATGTTCCCAATTTTTTTTACCATTTCCACGGTAACCAAAAAACAGCCAATCACGTTATTTTAGCTTGTAGTTTAAATTTTGGACAGAAATGCAAAAAAGTAAGAACATTGTGAAGTAGAGCATCAAATTTGACATAGGCATGCTAAATTCATGCTCACCAGGGGTTCAGTCACTGAGAAATCTTGGCTTTCATAAGCAAAATGGTGGATTTTTAGCTTTTGAGATAAAGCACTTTAAAGTAGTATGCTAACTTCTGCATTGAAAAAGTGTTGTTTAAATAAGAAAATGATTTTTTAATAATTGATTAATGTTGGACCATAACAAATAGTACATGTAATGGTTATATGAAGTTAATCTGACTGTTTAGTTAATGTTGTAGGGCAGTCTAGACTAGACTTATCTAGTAATATAGACCTTATATACATTGAGCATCTGATAGAAAATAGCCCTCGTTTGTCGTGTGGAAACTAATTCACATTCTGACTGTTTGAGCTAGACTTTTTCAGTTCAATTATGCTTGACTGGCACCATGGTGGCTTTATGGAATCATGTGTAAGGTGCTATCAAATATTACAATATTTCTCTATAATTTGTTGATAATTGTCAAATTTGATGATGACTGGTTGACGTTACTGCTGGCTGCTTGAAGCTTCATTGTGATCAATTTAAAATATCAATACTGACACTATTTTCAATGTATAGGATAGTGTAAGTGCCAGCCAAATAAACAAAATAAAAAAGACATAGATAGGGGTAGCTTTGGCTTAGAAAATGCAATTTTCCAACAAGTTTTTACTTCCGGGTTCATTTTTGGGCACTTCCGGGTTCTATTTATAATTAATAACATGTTTTATATATATTTGTAATTGATTTTTTCAATGTTTTACTTTTGTATATTAAAATTAACATATTTAACTTTAAAATTTTGTTATAAAATCAAAATGCATTTTTTTCACACTTTCCTACATATTGCACCCAGAAGCGGTGCCTTAATGTGATGTTTTACAACAAGAGCTTGCAAACACTAATTCTCAAGAATTATACAATGGATTCATGTCATATGTGATACACAGATAGCCTATAGGCCATTGCTGTGGCATATTGTTTTTGGTGATGTCATGCATATTAATTAGTGGGCAGGGTTTAATGTACAAATCTTGAAATGCTCATATTTTAAGAACTGGATATCTTGTTTTGTTTCATATTGGGTATTATAATGTTGTTATATAGTGTATATATGTTTGGTGATATGAAAATCTTGAATTTCATTAGCATGCACAGTGGGCAGGGCTTAATGTGATTTTTGACAATAAAAGCTTGCAAACACCAAATCTCGAGAACATATATTGTATTCAGGTAACATGTGGTACATTGATAGCCCATGGTCAATAAATGTGCCCTAATATTTTGATGATGATGTCATGTATATTAATGATGGGTGAGGCTTAATGTAAACATATAAAATGCTCATATTTTAAGAACTATATGTATGTTTTATATTTTATACAATTATGTTGCTAGCTAGTGTGTATATGTTGGTGATATAAAAATCTTTCATTTCATTAATATACATAGTGGGTAGAGCTTAATGTGGTTTTCCAATAAGAGCTAGTATACACACAATCTCAAGAAACATGCATTGTATTCAGCTCATATTAGGCATACTGATAGCCCTTTGTCTCTAGATGCACTCTGTTATTATTTGTGCTTATGTCTTACCAAAGACTTTAAAAATGGAACATGCTGCCTTCTCGCTTGATGCTCAGCGCATGGGATTTGGAGCATGGTCAACA
>JAODUM010066662.1:0-14897 GCA_025399915.1 Enypniastes eximia
CAGGAATCCCCTTGGAGGAGACATTCTCCATGATCTCAGCATAGGAAGAAGAATCATCACCAAAAGATAACGAAGTCAAAGTTTCTTCCTTCTCTGCCGGGCCACACGCAACTATACGATATTCCAGTACAAGTGATATGGTCACCTCGGTTGATGAAGGCGACGCCACGTGTGATGGAGACACCATCGGCGGGTAAGGCAAACGTTGTGTAGTTTTTGTAGTCACATTATTGTTGACAAATGCATTTTCTTACCTCATTATTCCCTTCGTCCTGGCAGGTTTAACTATGACTCGAACAATGTTGTCATAGCAACTTGTTAATGTTACTGTTGTTTTTATATTGTAATCGTGAGCGAGCGCATTCAAGCACTTGCGCTGTCTCTACGAACTTTCTTTCATGTGCGTCACGAATTCCCTTCAGCGTATGTAGCTGTTTCTTCGACCCGAGGAGGTTGCACATTGGTAACGGATCAGAGAAACGTAGCTGTAGACCGCATGTAAACAAGTTGTAACGCCCGTTGTAATCTCGCTGTTAAATTTAAAATTGTGTTGCTTCAAAGTAAATTTGTTTACATATTTCGCTGTATCGCAATTCATATTATAATTCTGTTTCACCGTGTGATTTTTGTTTTTCGATTGGATTCCGTACATGAAAGATTTTTCCAGATAATTCTTCGTAAGTACGTACGCCTAACTATTCGCCTAACATTAACAATTAACTTAACTCAGGTAGTGGATTTGCGAATTTTCAAACTTCACTAGACCTGAAACTACTGTAGGCATACACCAGTTACCATGTCGATCAATGCAATAGTTAAACGTGCTTTAGAACAATCACTTACAAGTACACCAGTGGATAACAAGAAGTCGAAAGTCTCCTTGAACTACGACGATCTAAATCAATCAATAATTGACATGGTGGGTATGGAAGTAACAGGTGCATGTAAAGAGGATGATATTACTGAACTTTGCAAAAGCAAAGTGGAATTTGCATTCCGTACTCCAAATCAAAACCCTGATACCGCTACAAGTGAAATAAGCAAGACTGTTGATTCTGTGCTGAAAACTATAAAACCAATGTTAATAAAGGCCATTTCATCTGCGGTTTGTGAAATTGTCCAAAATACCATTAAAAAGGTCAGCGATGAACTAAAGGTGGAAGTGCACTCGATGGGTGCGTACATTCAAAAACAATCCCTGCTGGCCAAATATGAACGTGATGAGCAAGAACAATATGAAAGACGAGACTCTGTTAGGATCAATGGGATTGCCGAATCTTATGACGAGGACGTATCACAAAAAGTTGTGGACTTGTTGAGTAAAATTGATGTCAACATAGCCAAAAATGACATCTCCGTAAGCCATCGATTAGGAAGGAAGTCTGAGGGTGGCAGAGCCCGACAAATTATCTGTAAATTTGTATCCAGAGATACTAAAGACAAAGTGATGAAAAGCAAACGCAAACTTAAAGAAAACAGGGACACAAAAGATAAAGTTTTTATCTCTGATGACTTAACTACATTACGGTATAAGACTTTGATGTATGCTAAGGAAATGGTGGGAAAAGAGAAGGTGTACACAATTGAAGGTCGAATTAAGTGCCGACTCATTCCAAATGATCGACCAATCACCATTGAGACACCAGACGATCTCTTCAAGCTTGGAGCAACCGACATTGATTATGGCAGGCTTGGCCTTTCAGCGTACCTGATGCCCACATTGTTTCAACCGAAATAGGAATTAGCCGGAGACGATTCAAACTCTGTAAGCAAAACTTCCATCCTTTTGAAGGACCTTAATTGCAGTTATGCCATTAAACCTGACATGCAAATAATTAAAATTCTGTCACTAAATGTATGTGGTTTAAATAGCAAGCTTAGAAGCCCAGACTTTGAGGAATTTATATTGCCATATGATGTTGTTTGCTTGTCTGAGACCAAATTAAGTTCCATTGACCAGACTGATTTATCAGATTTTAGGATTATAAAGTTAAATCGTAAAGGTGCTAAGCACGCCTCAGGAGGAATTGCTGTGCTTATTAATAACAACTCTTTTATCAAGGACAAAATTGTATTTTTGGAAAACGAACATGAATATGTTCTGTGGCTTATTATTAATGATATTCTGGAAAAGCCAGTTATTTTAGGGGCGGTTTATATCCCACCTGAGCAATCCTTATATTCGAACGCTTCAGTTTTCGATCAAATTAATGATGACATTATTAGACTAAGTGCTAAAGTAGGAGATTGCTACTTTTTACTCTGTGGTGATTTTAATGCTCGTTGTGGACAGCTTGAAGACTACATAATTTTTGATGACCACACGATGGTGGCCGCAAATTTAGATGAAGAGTCAACCAAAGATGCTCATCTTAATGCCGGTATTCTGGAACTATTAGGAATACCAAAAATCAGAACTAGCAAAGATACAAAAACAAATAATTATGGTTACAAACTAGTAGAAATCTGAAAAAATCATGACATGTATATAATGAATGGGAGGGTAGGCAAAGATAAATATGTTGGGAATTATACATGTAAGAACTCCAGTATTGTTGATATGTACTGTGCCTCCCCCGAATTGCTAGCCATGGTTTACAAATTTGATATATTGGATTTTGATAATTTACTTTCTGATGTACACTGTCCTGTCAGTTTGGAGTTAAGAATAAGGAATTCAAATATAAATCAAGACAGGGTTAGTGAAATAACAAATGAAGAAACACTCCCTTTTAGTTTTACAAAATGGGACATTGATTCAAACACAGCATATAATAATAGTTTAGATTTAGAAAAAATAGATTCCTTAAATGAGTCTCTACTTTTGCAATTAGAAAACATTGAAGATTGTTCCGATCAATATATAAATAGTGTTACAAATGAAATTTGTGAATTATTGCTTGGAAGTGCGACTGATGCAGGTATTTTACAGCAGAGGATAAAAAGGCCTAAAAAGCAAAGATCTAAGCAGTGGTCAAAGCCATGGTTTAACGCACGATGTAAAGCAGAAAGATGCAAATTCATTCAAGCGAAAAATAGGTACAGATTAAACCGAAATGAACCTAATAGAGTACTTTTACAGATCGCCACACAAGTTTACAAAAAAATCATCAGGTCTGAAAAAGTAAAATATCATGATAATTTCATAAAGGATCTTCGTACTTGTAAGCACAAAGACCCCAAAAAATATTGGTCCATCTTAAACATAAAAACACAAGAAACAAATTGCACAGGAAGTCAGATTCCAAAAGTCCAATTGGATCAATTTTTTGAGCATTTCAAAAAGCTTAACTTGGACGACAATAGAATCTGCCAGGAAAATAAATTAGATAACAATTTAATTAATCCAAATGAGAGTTTAAATAAATTATTTACTCCCCATGAGGTAAAGGTAGTATTAGCAACATTAAAAAATAACAAAGCCTGTGGAAATGATAACATTTTAAATGAATATCTTAAAGCCTCACAGGGCAAAGCAATCCAAATGTATGTAAATCTATTTAATCTAATCTTGAAGAGTGGTATTATTCCAGATGAATGGGCCTTTGCATTGATTAAGCCAATTTATAAAAATAAAGGTGACCAATGTGATCCCAATAATTATAGAGGTATATCCTTACTTAGCTGCTTTTGCAAATTGTTTACTGCATGTTTGAACAAACGTTTAACCGATTACTTGGAATGTGTACAATTGCTAAACAAAAACCAAGCAGGTTTTAGAAATGGTTATTCTACAGTAGACCATATTTTTGTTTTGAAAGGTTTAATTGAGTTATATCTGCAAAAGAAAAAGAGGTTGAATTATTGTTTTCTTGATTTCAAAAAGGCTTTCGACACTGTAGATAGGATTTCACTGTGGCACAAGCTCTTGAAAAATAATATAAATGGAAAATGTTTCCATGTGATTCATAACTTATACAAAAAAGCAAAGTCATGTGTTATGGTTAAGGGATTGGGCATGACATCTTTTTTTAACTCAAATATTGGGGTTCGTCAAGGGGAAAATCTTTCCCCTGCACTTTTTGCTGTGTATCTAAATGACCTTGAGTCCCATTTGGCAGCATATTATAATGGACTAAATTATGTTCATCAGAGTTGTACGCATGCACTCGGTGCAGAGGACATCCATACCTATTTAAAAATGTATGCTCTGCTGTATGCAGACGATACCGTAATTATGGCTGAGTCCCCCAAAGAATTACAAGCTGCCTTAAACGGAATGTATGACTACTGCAATGATTGGAAACTTGAAGTGAATGTAAGCAAAACCAAAACAATGGTTTGTTCCGGAGGCAAAATTAGAAATAAACCAGAATTTTACTTTGGAAACAAAAAACTAGACATAGTTGATGATTACTGTTACTTGGGGATCCAAATTAATTTTAATGGTCGATGTGAGAAAGCTATAAAAAAGCAAGCTGACCAAGGCCGTAAATCAATATTTGCCTTATTAAAAAAAATTAACACGCATCAACTTCCAATTGATATTTCTCTGGAACTTTTCGACAGGCTAATTGTTCCAATTCTATTATATGGTGCAGAAGTTTGGGGTCATTCCAATATTGCAGCCATTGAAAAAGTCCACTTGCAATTCTGCAGGGCCATTTTGAAAATAAGTAAAAGCACACCAATTTCTATGATTTATGGCGAGCTAGGCAGATTTCCACTTGAAATTAAAATCAAACTCCGAATAGTTATGTACTGGGCCAAATTAGTTTCAAATCAGAATAATAAACTCAGTGGTACTTTTTATAGGCTTCTGAAACAACTTAGTGACCAAAACAAAAGTAAGTCAAATTGGCTCAATTTTGTAAAAAATGTTCTAGATAACAGTGGCCTTTCTGTTTACTGGTTGCATCAAGATGTACATAACATTGAAGTGCTTAAACAAACACTAGAAAATATACTAAATGACCAGTATATCCAGGCATGGCGTGCAGCTGTTAACGCTAGTGGAAAATGTATATCCTACAGAATATTCAAACCAAATTTTGGAATTGAAAAGTATCTAACAGCTCTACCAAATTCATTTAAATTCTTATTTTGTAAGTTTAGAACAAGTAACCATAAACTTCCTATTGAAAAAGGAAGATTCCAAAACATTCCAAGGCATGAAAGAACCTGTCAGTTGTGCACTTTGGATGACATAGGTGATGAGTTCCATTACCTTTTTAAGTGCCTACATTTTACCAATGATAGGAAGACATTAATGAAGAAATATTTTTGGAAAAATCCAAATTCATTTAAAATGGAACAGCTGCTAAGCTTACAAAGTAAGAAACAACTTGTTTCGTTATGCAAGTTTATTTTCATCATTTTAAAATCATTTACTTGATATTGCTATCGAAGCAACTATTTTTATCTTTTTATTTTTTGTTCTTCACCCATTTACTTTACATGATGGGTCGAAGTTATTTACTTTTTAATTAATTCTAAGTGTTATTCATTACAACTTGTTTATGTAATTTTAATTGTGAATTGTCTCCACACCCAGAAATGGGTTATATGAGAAATAAACTGTTAATCGAAATGAAGCCATCATCGCAATGCTATGAGTATCTACGGAAGCGTAGACGGAACATCCAATTGACGACTTACCATATTGCAAAATGACAATCTGAAAATTGATGAGTTACTTATACACACTAAGTATAATCTGGTCAAAAGCTGAAAATTACCCATTTGACAATATAGATAATCTATGGAAGACGTTGTTACACACTTAGTACCATAGTATATTACCATATAACAAAAAGTATAGGCCTACATATACTATTCATCTTCCGATCGGACACTGGAGTATCCAAAATCATTCATATTAATTTTTCTTAAGAATGGCATAGTCATTATGATTAACTTAATGACATGAATTAGAAACTGCTATACAGATAATAGTTAAAATTACTGATGCAAAAATAGCACCAGCTTCGACAACTTCTTTCTGACGATATCACCGATAGCAAACATAATCTTTTGGAATTGTATTACCAGTTATCTGTTAAATGATGAGTTTCGCGTACCAGATTCAAATTATGTTTATTTAACTGGTGTAGTGAATTGACATTACACTCTGATCAAATGGAACGTAAAAGGTACCGTACCATAACAACAGATACGACACAGCGCGTGTATAAATAACTATATCGCGTAGCTTCTTTTCTGACATGTTTACGTACGCGCAGTCGTATAATTTAAAGTTCAATACCAGGCGTCCAGGCCTAAGATGACGAGTTAGTGTAGTGCACATATGTATCAGTGGTGTAGTGTAGAATCGACGCGTACATATGTGATACGCGCGCGCCGGAATGTGAATCCGCCATCGTATGAGTATCACATATACGATTTCGGTTGCTTCAAAAACATTGTACTATGCGCTATCTACTTGTATATATCTGTGGTGCGAGTACGTAATTAGCGATTGACAAAAGAGCGATGGACCAAAGAGCGATGGAGTAGTGCAATGGATTAGTGCGATGGAGTAGTGCGATGGAGTCTACAAAACTTACTGGTTTGTGTATTTACGAGTTAATACTTACCATCTCCTCAAACCCACTTTGCATATTACCTAAGCTACGCGCATTTACTTCCGTGCAACTTCAGTTAGTGACGTCACGGCACGGGCCTAAGCTATATATCCATAATATATGCTGACGTCACTACTGTAGTATGCATATGCATTGGGTGTGTGTCACACCTTCACTTTTTACCGGAAGCCTAACTAAGGCTGGGGCCTTGTTTTTCTTCTCTGAGTTTTTTTGTCGTTTTACTTGAAAATCCGTGTTCAACATTAATATTTTGGATTAGTATTTTTATACAGGACATATTCTAACAAAGAAACGGGTGAAGTATCAATTATTTCTTACGTTTTTTAGGCTTAATTTACGATAGTGAATTAAGGTGTGTCCAGTTGGATTCTTAGCAGGCTATACTGTAGGATAGTGCTTAGGCTTAATACTAAGTTCCTATACCTATTGTAGGTCTGTTAGCTTTACATAGGCCTTATATTTATTTGTTCAAAGACTAGTTAGTCTTTTCAACTGCTATTTTATTATTCTTCGTTCGTTAGGTGATCAGCCATTATTATTTCTGATTCACTGTATTACGTAACGGGATTATTGTAGTTGTTTACATTTGAGTATATTGGTCTAAATGTTTTAGATAGTTCGTTGTGTTTACGAATTCTAAGGTGATTAGATTTGTTGTAAACATCGTAACGATTGTTAGTTTTCAATGCTTACATTTTACTATGTCTTCATATGATTTTAGTAGTTGTGAGCCTTCTTAATGGTTTCACGTAGTTCAGGCTTGAGGGTCTCTTACTCTGATTATTTTTTGTCAAAATATAGTCTGTAGTTATTTCTACGTGTGTGGAATTTAGGTTCTGTTCATAGTTCTATGAATCATTTCTATGTATTCGTAAGCTTAACTTGTTAACCTTGTTACGTTTGGAGATTTTCAAATGTTATTCCTAACAGTTCTGTTGCTCTTGTTGCGGGAGTTTCCGCTAGCTATGCCTTATGTCATTATATTTTTCATGTTCATGTTAAATGTATTTATGTTGTCCCCTTCTGACATTCAAAGAAGTCAGTCGGGGTGCGTGCATTTTATGGCAGCAGGCTTTAGCTGTACATGTTTTGTCCTCTCTGACACTCAAAAAGGGTCAATCGGGGCTTGTACAGCGTTTTGGTTAGCGACAGCGAAGCAGCGAGCAATGGTAAGTAAGGTCGGTGTCGAGGTTAATTCCTCGGAAGGGGCTAGAAATCCTGCGGATATTCTAGCTAGTGGACCAGCTAGCGGATCAGAGCGCATCGTTCGTAACCCTTCTGGAAGCGACGATGAGGTGTCTAGATCTCGTTGGTCTACTAAGTCCTCTCGCACAGAGGCCCTTCTCCTACGAGTTCCGCTTGTGGAAGGCGAGTCTATAAGTGCCAAAAGTACTTCTAGATCTCGCAACACCGACCTAGAAGAAGTCTGAAACTCAACAGTCCCTGTGGAGGTTGTTGAGGTGTCAGGGGTTAGATATGGGAGTGCGAGTAATCGTTCACCCATATCTGCCCCTGAATATCCCGCAAGGGAGTATTCGCCCGATCCGGTGATCCAGCAGGATCACCGTGCTGAGGGTTTGACTTCTTCTTCGGTTCGATCTCATCATGATTTCTCTCTGCGCAGAGAGGGTCACGGTCATATCGAGTCGAGTCCGCAAGACTGCAGCTCCTGAAACCCGCAAGGGAAGTTCGAGGAGCTGTTGTCCAGTTTAAGTACTGGGCCAACAGTTGCGGGCGAAGGTGGTGAGAGGGGCCGGGGGATTCAACGTTCTTCGTCCTATCGAGACGAATCTACGTCTCCGATAAGAAGGGTACTTCATGGCGTTGGTTCTTGGAATGGTCATACCGTTACGACGGTTGAGCCATCTCACGGATCCTGGTGTCGTGGAGATCACTCTTCTGTCGGAAATCGTGATTCTTTCTCAAATAGGGCAGAGACTGCTGGACCCTGTCATGGTCAGCCAGATCGCTTCGGCGGTTGAGCCCCTCCGGATAAGTCCAAGTCCGTCACCAATCGGTTCAATCTCATCATGAGTTCTCTCTGCGCAGAGAGGGTCACGGTCATATTGAGTCGAGTCTGCATAACTCCGAAACCGTTGAATCCCGCAAGGGCTCTTCGAACGGGGACGGCCGCAGACGAAGGTGGTGAGAGGGGCCGGGGGTCACAGCGTTTTCGTTTATCAAGACAGATCTAGGTCTCTGATAAGAGAAGTATTTCATGGCGTCAGTTCGCGGGATGACTAGACCGTTTTAACGGTTGAATCATTCCGTAGGTCTTGGTGTCGTGGAGTTTACTCCTCTGTCGGAAATAGTAAATCTCTCTCGTTAGGACAGGTACCGCTGGACCCTGTCATGGTCAGCCATATCGCTTTAGCGGGTGAGCCCCTTTTTTGACTGAAAAATTTGTATGCAATTTACATAGAATTTCATAGGTCCTAATCCATCACCAATGTTTAGGCTTGATTTCTTCATGAGTTCTCTCTAGAGAAGGTCACGATCATATTGAGTTGCGTCTGCATTCAGCCGAATCCGTTGGAACCCGCAAGGGAGTGTCAACGGCATCGTCGGCTTAGTCGAAAGACAGGTCGGGAGACCTTGCAGACGAAAGTGGTAACATACCCACCAGCTTGAAGGCGAGGGCACACACACTTGACCCGTTGTCGGTTACCCGAAGGTACGGTTGTCGAAGTACTGGCATGATTATATGTAAGACGATTCAGTCTTCTCATACAACAGCCTCAGATCTACCAGAAGGTATTTCTGCCCCGCCCATGTTCAACTGGTTCTCCACCATCGTTACCTGATCAGGTCTACAAGTAAGGCTCCTTGTGGGACAGGACTGATTTGGTAACCAACGTCGAGGTGGAGGTTAATTCCTCCAAAGGGGCTGGAGATCCTACGGATCTTTGCAGCCGATGGAGACACCTATTGTTTCCATTTAGTCTTCTTATGGAAGCCCTTTACCAATAGGTTTCACTTGTTGGTACCGAGGCTGCAAGCACTAAAGCTTTCAGTTCTTGGAACCTCGACGTAGAAGAAGTCAGAGCGGTGAAGGACCTTTCGGTCCTTACTAGTAAGATTCCCTTTGGGAACGCTCAACCCGATCAGGAGATCCTTAAGATCTGCGTGTTGAGGGGACTTCTTCTTCGTTTCGATCTCATCAGGATTCCTCTCTGCGAGGGGATCACGGTCATATCGAGTCGAGTCTTCTAACGGGTATACACGGAAATACGAATTCCCTTACGGTTGAATTGTTGTTACGTTTATTTTGCCAGGATTTCTTTAAGACTTCATTGAAGTAGAGATTCAACGTTAGTTAGACGAAAGTGGTGAGTAACGTCGAGGTAGAAGTTAATTCTTCTGAAGGGGCTGAGGATCCTTTGGATCTCTTCAGCCGATGGGAACACAAAAGGTTTCCATTTAGTCTTCTTACACAGAAGCCCTTCACCAACAGGTTCCACTTGTTGGTACCGGGGCTGCAAGCACTAAAGCTTTCAGTTCTCGGATCCTCGACGTAGAAGAAGTTGGAGTAGTGAAGGACCTTTCGGCCCTCACTAGTAAGATTCCCTTTGGGAACGCTCAACCCGATCCGGAGATCCTTAAGATCTGCGTGTTGAGGGAACTTCTTCTTCGGTTCGATCTCATCATGGTTCCCCTCGGTGAGGGGGTCATGGTCATATCGAATCGATTTTTAGGCGGGTTTACGTAGATACAGATTCCCTCACGGTTGAATCAGTGGTTACATTAACTTTTGCCTTTGGTCAGAACTTCACCTTTTGCCATTTTATCTCGTAGCCTACGAGACAGTCATGAGCTTCCTTGTTCTAAGCGTTCGATTCCGATTGGATCGCTTCTTAGCAAGGTTATCAGCCATTTTTCTCAACTTCATTGAAGTAGAGGCAGTCATGCATTTCATGCAGTCATGCAGTTAAGTAGTTCGATTCCGATTGGATCGCTACTTTGCAAGTATATCAGCTAGTTCTAGCTTTGGATTTAAAGATTCAAGCGGACAGCGATAGATATAGAGTACAAAGGAGTGTGTTATAACGTATACTAGCTAGTTCAGCCCTGAGACCCTTGTCCGGGCGAACCGCTGTAGAAATACAGACCAATGGGTTTGGAACCCCATCTGTACTACCAAAGTATACAAGTGGGTTATTAGTGGAACAGGTGTCTACATGAATTCTTCATGTTGGAAATTCCGCTGCTCCACCATGTAGGTGAAGACCGCTCCTCCACCATGTTATGGACCGCTACTCCACCATGTAGACCGCTCCTCCACCATGTAATGATGGGAGTTAGGTATACAGGTCAGTTCTTAGTGGAACGAGCGTTCACACGAGCTTCTTCATGTTGCTCGCAGGTACTAATGGTTTTCTGTCCATAGTCCTTTTACCATTCGCATGTAATCGATACCTCAGGTCTAGGATCTTGGCTAGTCTATCGGCTAGTTCTAACGAACAGTCATAGGCACACCGGTCAGTTCAGGTCGTGAGCAGGTATACCTCTTTACGTCGGAATTCCGAGCGTAGAGCGGTTGATATTCGGGCAGTTCTTGTGAGACGTTGGTCTTACGAACAGCCTCGGTCTGCTCCGTCCATCGACTCGATTGGTGCCCAACATCTGGATGTGTTCAGTCAGATCGATTAGCGATGGAACCCCCTTCTTTGTCTAAAAGTTCGATCCCTGGTGATCGTATTTTAGCAAAGGTTCAGTCAATTCTGACTTGGACTTATGTCCTTGTGATCGACTGTAATTATTCATGACAAGTCTGATGTGGTGCAGAGACCTACTTCTTGTAGGTGTCTCTTAGCCTTACCACATAGTTCTTTAGTCTGTGCTTAATTCTGGGGTAGATTTATTTCAGCCTTATCCATTACTTCTCTTATGACAGTCCTATGGGCTTGACATTCTGAAGTTTACTTGAGGCAATTCTTCGTTAGACCGAGTCAGGTCTAGGTCTCCGAGGGAGATTCCCTTTGGAAGGAAGAGTTATGTAGGTTCTACTCCTCTTCCCTGTTTTCGGAGTTTCTCCGAATAGGGTGAGAGAGGAGTCTTACCTCTTCTGACAGTGAAGCTTTGGCTCTTCAGTCTTGTCCTGCTCAAGGTTGAGTAGAGGACAGTCCTTTTTGCAGCCATTAGAGTCGAGATAAGCTAGTTGGAAAGGAAGAGTAAATCTTTGTTCACTGTTGCTTACTCTCTAAGCTTCTTTCTTGTCTTATTCCATAGAGTACATCTTGTTCCTTTCTTATAAGGAAGCAACTTCGATGTCACAGTCTTCATACGTGGTTTGTCTTTGCGTAAGCATCCTTCTGGATATCTTAATCGCAGGCATTACAACCACAGATTGTCCTTCAGGACTTTCTTCCAGAAACAAAGTCCTCTCAGGACTGTTGGCCCCCTTGTCCAAGAGTCCCGATTCCAAGTTGGTTCGGTTCTTGGTAGGTTGGCAGGTTGGGTGCTACCCAGACCTTCGAACAACCATAGACACTAAGGGGCCTTCTTCCTTGTTAACTGTTCGGTGAGTAGTCCTCTTGGTACTACTCGCTGAACTTTTCTCTGGAAGCTGAGACTGGTCATGACCCTCTGGGCAATGACAATTCGTCTTTTCTGTTCCGTTCAGCATTTAGTCTATTTAGACTAATTCCTGAACATGTCAGATACCTTCTGTAACAGACTCTCCTCCTTAACAATTCCCTTTCTCCACCATATCTCACACGGTGGAAGAGCGGTTTGATCGCTCCTCCACCATGTTATGGTGAGGGGAAAGTTCTTCGTTGATTCCCCGTTTAGACACCTAGTGTACTAGGTTAACGGGTGATCCGATTAAGTTTCAGTCAGATGGTTTTAACCATTACTTTCTGTTCCTTGCAGGAGGGGTTCTGTTAGGTTCTACTGTCAGTACTGTTCACTTCGTGTTCAGTTCCTGAGAAGAGTGGCCCATGTTGTCCATGAGGTTCGTGGACAAGCAGCTTCGAGAGAGTTATTCGCCGGCGTCGACCTTCAGTATTCCTGAAGGCTGCGGCATGGAAAGCTCCTACGACTTTCGTGGCGTGCTATCTTACGGATACTCTTTCTGCAGAGTCATCATTCGGCAGGGCTGCCTTATCGGGACCACGACCTTAAGCCACCCACCGTGTGTAACGGTGCTAGTCTAATGCAAAGTGGGTTTGAGGAGATGGTAATGTATTAATGAAGTAAATTCTACAAAACTTACTGGTTTGTGTATTTACGAGTTAATACTTACCATCTCCTCAAACCTCCCGCCTACCCGACCCCCTTGGTCTTGGTCTATGACTCTGTGAGCATCCTTATACAGCTGTACAACACCAGTTCACAGGAGTTTTTAGCCAAAGGGCGGTTGTTTAGATTGATACTAACCTGGTTTGGTCGCTAGAGCTCTTATGCTCTTTATGCTTATGGGGTTTCAGGTACTAGCCCTGGAAGTCCTTCGCATCTTCATTACTTGTCGTTATAAGTAAAACACTTGTTTTATTATGGTTTAATTCGCTTCAAGCATAGCTTTCAGAAGAGAAGCTTGCCTTTGCAGGCGTTTCCGTAGTAAAAAGTGAGGGTATGACACACACCCAATGCATATGCATACTACAGTAGTGACGTCAGCATATATTATTGATATATAGCTAATATGCAAAGTGGGTTTGAGGAGATGGTAAGTATTAACTCGTAAATACACAAACCAGTAAGTTGTGTAGAAACTGCTTTATAACAATTTTTAATAAAATATGGATTAATGGCGAAATTCCAATGTTTGTTAATTTCAATCCTTTATGATAAAAAAAATATATTACAGACTTATCGATCTCGCAAGGTGTCTGTAACACTATCAACGTATAGTTAATATTATACGTTTAAACTGGTACTTCGAAAAATACCACTAATCTGCGAAGTGGATTTCATTTTCCGGTGAGTAAAAACGAAATAGGAACACATGGTGACCACATGAAAGTATGGAATAGTGAAAGATTTATATAATATCGACCTACGTGGTAATGTAACAATTTTTATTAAAACATCATAGCGATATAAATATTTTACAAAACTTTGTTGTAGTATGGTTGTATGGTGTGTGGAGTAAACTCTGTATATTTTACGAAACATCCTATACATTCTAATGAAGCCCTAAGAATCTACATTTGGTCTTTTTCACCGATCATGTAGAATTCAATTGAACTCCCATTCTAAATTTAGTTAAATATATTTAAAACAATTTGACTTTCTCTAGACCCTATAATATAAGTCGATGTTATACTCAGTAATTTAATAGAAATAAATAACTGACAGTGCAGCAAAAGATAAACTAGGAATTACAATTCCTACTGATTTCATTGATCTTCAATCCATCGCAGGAAGTTATATTTTAAATGTTGGGTAGAACGATTGGAGTATATACAAATAAAGTTGTCCCAGATGTAAAACTGGTACTAACTGTTGAGAATTGAACACACCCGTGTTAATACACAATGAGCCTTATTTTAATTTTTTATAAAATGTTAATGGTGTTATGGTTTTTGGATTTAATGGTTTAGCAATGTGAAAGGAGGGAGAGAGAGTCTCTTCCTCCCCCTTCCCTCCCCCGTGTATGTACGTGTGGATCAGAGGGCAGGATGGTCGGTGGGGTGCTTGTGTACTATATGTATATATTATATGTATATATACTGTGCTACACTGTGGTGCAACCAGATGCTTCGCTCACATGTATAAAAATGGGTGTCTAGCAATATGAAAGGAGGGAGAGAGAGATAAACCGTGTGTGTGTACGTGTGGATCAGAGGGCACGATGGTCGGTGGGGCGCTTGTGTCTATATAGTATACTGTGGTGCAACCAGGTCGCTGCGCTCATAGGTATAAAAATGGGGGTCTAAGAACATGAAAGGAGGAGAAAAAGGGAGACCACATGTGTCTCTCTTTCTCTCTTCCCTCTCCCTCCCATCCTCCCCCGTGTGATTGTGTGTACGTGTGAATCAGATGGCACCATGGTCGGTGGGGCGCGCGTGTATATGCATGTATATACTATATGTATATAGCTACACTGTGGTGCAACCAGGTCGCTCCGCTCATAGGTATAAAAATGTGGGTCTAAGAACATGAAAGGAGGAGAGAAAGGGAGACCACGTGTGTCTCTCTTTCTTTCTTCTTCCTCCCTCCCACCCCGTGTGAGTATGTGTACGTGTGGATCAGAGGGCAACATGGTCGGTGGGGCGACGCGTGTGTGTATATAGTATACACCATATATGTATACACCATATATGTATACAGCTACACTGTGGTGCAACCAGGTCGCTCCGCTCATAGGTATAAAAATGTGGGTCTAAGAACATGAAAGGAGGAGAG